>OMNZ01012764.1:21681-39323 GCA_900303255.1 Lesueurigobius sanzi | reverse complement strand
TGGAAGTTAAGATTGAGCTTGGACCACAACTAACTACAGTATGTAACAGTTCCCAAGCTTTGTCTTTACCAGTTCTCTGCTTCTAATTAGGGTTGTTTCGATACCATTTTTTCTCATCCGATCCGACACTTGGACTTGGAGTTACCGATACCGAGTACTACTCCGATACCACGATGTAAATAAAAACACTAGCAAAAGTCTGTAAAAAGACACCAAAGCCCATAGCACATGGCTCATTCTGCATATAAAATGTATTCTGTCAATGTTCTGTTTCCACTCTAAAGATTAAATGAAAGCAAAAAAGGAAACACAAATGTATATGTTGTGATTATTACAGGTTTTAGTGTCTGCAGAGTCCAAAAAAACACATTGTGGTATCAGATAGGTTTTGGTTCAGGTACTCGCCGATACGATACCTGAAAAATCTGTGATATCGGAACATCCCTACTTCTAATGTTAAATAATTGCCTAGTATGCAGAGATAATAATAATTTATTAAATATTTACGGACTAAAAAAATAATCCACTGCCTCCTAAACAGAATCCCCCCAATAGGCCGTAATGTAAAATGCAAAGTGATGACAGGGCGACTCCAGAAGTGGGTGAATATTTTTTTTTCACTTGCTACCTTTTGCACGATGGACTTTTTATTCCAATTTTCTCGCTGCCTGAAAATGATCGGCCTGTGTGAAGGTGGGGGTTGAGGAGGTCCAAATGCTAATATGCAAGTGCAAAGGCAGCGGGAGACATGTGCAATGGGCCATAGCACAGAAATAAACCAGTTGGCCCCAAACGTTTTTGCTTTGTGAGCAACTTTAAACTGAAAAAGATGCCTTTGGACCTTGAATATGTATACTACACTTGCACTGAGCTCATTTTAATGTTACTGTATATGTGCAGGTTTTTAATTGTCACTGGGTCAATCATACAAATATGGGGAAAATATGATTGTTACTGAGGTTATCACGTGCCTTCAGTTGTATGTACTGTACATTCAGCACTCTGCACTTGGTTTACATGGCATTAGAGAAATTATTTTTTAAACACATTCATTATCGGACGTGGGGCATAATTAAATTTCGCGATAAATCAGTGGAGTTATAACCTTTGGCAGCACTTTTCAGATACACAGTGCAGAGAACCATGTGTGTGATTATGTGGGCGGGGGACTCACTCAGAGCTGTCACGGTGATCTGGACGTTGCGGGACCTCTTGCTGCGGTCAATGAAGTCCCCGGTGGGCGTCTTCTCCCGCTCAGTCACTCTGCAGATGTACTTCCCCGAGTCTTCAGGCCTGAGGTGCTGCAGTTTCAGCAGGTGCACGTTGGGGGTCTCCTTGCGCACGGTCATCTGTCCGGCCGCCTCCCTGGCCATGTAGTCCGGTCCCAGGACGGGCACGGCGCTGGGGCCCACCACGGCCACCGGTGAGCTGCTGAACACCCACGACACCGAGAAGAAGCGCTCGGGAACGTTCTGCGCCTCGATGGTGCAGCGCAGCTCCAGCGGCTCACCGGCCGTGAAGGACCGGCGCTCCGTGCTCACCTGGATGCTGAAGTCACGGTCTGTGGGGGGCACAAGAGAGCAACATTCACCCACTGTCTTTAGTGTACATCTCAAGACCTGCACTCAGTGTTAAAGACCACAGCACAACATTCTGACTCTGCATCACAAAGGCTAATCATTATATACATTTACAAGTCTGGTCTGAAAGAAATGATTCTTTTTTAATAATGTGACTTGAACTTGAACATGAATAATGTAGAGAGCCACTGCAGTGACCAATTCTGTAATGAAATTTTATTTGAAGATGACCTGAAAAACAACAACTGCTACATTAACTGCCCGGCCAAAAAACAAGTCACCACAAAAAAAAAGTCACACGCACATTAGACCACCTTTAGCTTATTGGAACAAAGCCATTTGCTGTGGCATTGTCTCAATAAGCTTCTGCAAGGTCCAAAGATTTCCATCGAGTGTGGCATTCATTTTTCACTATGATCTTGTATTGATGATGAAGAGTGTGAACACCGAGCCTTCTCCAGCACATCCCAACTATTCTCAGTGGAGTTAAGATATGGATACTGTGGTGGACAATCCATGTGTGAAAATGACGATTCACACTCCTGAACCACTCTTTCACGATATGCGCCTGATCCTGGGATTGTCATCTTGGAAGAAATCCATTGGTGGAATAACTCATAAATAATAATTCAGGATGTTCATGTTTCAGCTGATCTCATTCTTTGGGCATATAGTGTTGCTGAAGCTAAAACTGACAAACTGCATCAACCCCAGTTCTATTTTGCTTAGTTAGATCCAGGAGGTTTATTTTTGGCCAGTACAGTATGTCACACGTTGTTTATTTACAAAATATTGTCAAATTACTATTGACTTTAACCTTCTGAATGAATGTTTTCCTACTTATTCACTTCTCCTGGTCTGCAATGATATCACACTGGGAAACTAGCAGTGGGGAAAGTGCTTTCATTTCAATAAATTTTACTCTGTAGGTAATACCTATATCTTGGTTCAGCGAGGCTTAAAATCTAAGACACGACTGGTTTTCGCTGGTGTAGCACACCCCAGTTTTCCATGTATGACAAAACAAAAGTAAAAAACAAAAGTTGTGACATGATTAAGGCAGGTTAAGGTGGAATATGCCACTGCCTTAAACAGCGTGGGTAATTGTAAAAGCGCCAACAGTGCGCAGGAAAAGCAGGGGAAGGTCATACGGTGCATCGCTTCACTAAAACGCTGATCTTTCAGAGAGCCCCTCGCGGCTTCACCTCTGCAATAAAAAACACATCTAATTAAAATTCACTTCAGCCCGCTCTGTGACAGAACGGTACGCTTTCTCTTTCCTCCAGCTTGAGAATAAACAGTGCTTACTTAAGCTAGCGTTTACGTCTCCTGCCTCGTGTTAGACCGTGCATGTGTGTCCTGGCGTGCTTTATTTGCTGTATTAATTTGCAGATGACGAGCGCAGTACGGATCAGAGACGGCTGCTTGGCTTCGCAGTGAGGTGCAGACCCCCGAGCTGTAATTACAAAGACTTCCTCTGAGGGAAAAAAAATCCAGTCGAGTGGGAGAGTTCAAAGCCTGTTGTGGGTATAGAGTTCATTATGCTGTGGAACATTAGATGGGGCAGGGCCATTGTTTGCACACATACTGTACATGCATGCATAAACATTGCCAGGCGTATATTGTGCACTTCATATTGCGCGCTATTGAAACAAGTGACATTGAGAGCTGGAGCAGGTGGTCAAATAACACGGGGGCTGATAGTTTGAATTGTGATATCCTCAGTTGATCTACGTGGCCTTGATCAAGACACTTCACCCAGAGTTTGTGTACAGGTGATATGAATAGGAGTGTGAATGGATGAATGGGTTCTTTTGTGTATCCAGTGAAGTATAAACAGGCAAAGAGAGAAACTGAATATTGGATGATGACACTTAGAAGATAGTAGATATAATGCATCTACTGATGTCTAAGACTACCTTGGACAGAAGCACTCACCACTTGTCTACCACGGAAAATGTATACGTCTTACCTTCAAAGCACAATTGGAAAAGTCTCATTCAAAAGTAGAAATAGCGAAAGATGTATTTAGTTTGAGGTTAGTTCTATTACCCTTGTATGCCCTGCAAACTGCAAAATGCTCTTGTTTTCAGGGGTAGCACTTGGTCACAGAAAAGTCTTCAAGGCCCCCCCATATTTCTAGTGTACTGATGCATAAAAATATATACTCATCAGCCTCTCTGAGTCAGGTGGCATCTGGGGTGGCCATTCATATTCCAGACGTGGCCTGCGTTGTCTCTGGCCTCCGTCTGTCTAGTAATGATATTATTAGTTGCGTGTTTCTGTGCAAATCTGTTTCGAGACACTAGGGGGGGCATGGCAAGAGGGAACCTTGGGCCCGACCCATGACAGCATCAAGGAGCAGCTGCTTAAGGCATTTACAAAAGCCATTATTTGTGATGATATTATTAACATGAAACATTGTTCATCAGTGCTACAAGCCTGTTGGTTAAGGCAGCCACATACAGCCCCCTCCTAAGCGTGTGGACTTGGGCAATTGCCTGGTTTGCCTGATGTGTACTCATCTATGGCTCTGAATACAGTTGGCTCGGCGTGCACTGTGCTTTCCAGTTCCTGCTCCCTGTCCTCAACACAACTCGATATCCAACCACAAACTCACATTAAAAAAAAAAAAAGCTTGGACATAAAAGTTGTGCGACTATCTTTGCAGCCCACCATTCTTTCTGCATTACTTATCACAGTGAATTGTGGCAAAGTAATCACTGTAACCGCAGCGTCGCGCCGGGGTGGAGAGAGCAGTTGCTTATCTGACAAACCGAGGCTGCTGGATTAGCGTCGCGAAGACAATGCACTATGACATTTTAAAAAAGAGCAGAAGAAGGAACAAGCATCAGACAAGAGCGCCCCGACCCGCTCCAGTGGCAAAGGCAACAACACGAGGAGAGCGCAGACAGTAAACAGATGCTGGAGGAGATGGGGGTGGTCTCGCACACGGGGCATATGTAAATGTTTAGACCTAATTAGTAAAGGACAACAAGTGCGCAGGAGGGCAGGAGAGGAAGGATGGCGAGTGATGGAGGCAGGGGAGTAGGGTGTGTGTGTGTGTGTACTGTATGCAGTATGGCGGCGTGGGACCTGGAAGTGGGTTACGAAAAAGTTGAATAAAGGTTTGGGAATAAGATTGTTTGCTGGAGTAGGTAGGACTGAAAAGTGTAGCTAAAATCTATGCACATTTAGGAAAGGCTTGCTTGATGAGGATGCACGCCGTTGAGTAAACTTTTTGGATAATTTTAGTCCCTTCTTTTCATTTTTATTTAGACTTTTTTTAGTCAACGGAAATATGTGGAGATTTTAGTCATAGTTTTAGTCTCATGAACTTTAATTTAGTGTATTTTAATAGTACTGTGAATAAAATTATGACTAAATATTTTAGCTGACAAAATTAACACCAGAAAAGCCTTGCCCGGTCCGGAATAGGAACCCAGGACCTTCTTGTTGTGAGGCAAGAGCGATAACCACTCTGCCACTGTGCCGCCCAAGTAGATCCAGTAGAAATTGATTGACTTAACACCTTAAGCCTGTGTACAAGTCTGTTTCTCACTGTGCTACACTGTACAATACAGCCACAGCTGCCCCTGGGAGGAGGATTCGAAGTGCCAACCTCTCTGTTATTGGACGACCCGCTCTATCATCTGAGCCATTGTTGCCCCAGTAGATGAATAGCAATAAAGTCCAATCTCTAATGTCATAATATTAAAAGTGGACTGGTGAAAAGGCTCTGCGCAGAGAAGGTGCTACAGATTTTATAAAGGTCATGTGCTTCTATTGTATTATTGATCCAAGTTTGAATGTGGTCATCTTTTACAATTGATGTAGCTTTTATTGTTATTGCCCAATATCAAAACACTCAACAGACCAAAATGAAGAGACTGGGGGTCAATAAAGGCCAAACGAGATAAAAACAGGCCGACTGCTGCCGTCAAGTTGAGAGAACTGTCAGGATTAGCGAACGTGCTAATCTGTGCAAGACAAGGGTTTGGTTGTGGAGCAGACAAAGTTTGATGAAGAAGTCTAGACCCGTGGAAACGGTATGGATTGCTCTGTGTGACACTGTATGTCAGGGTGAAGTCTGGCATTTTGATCGTAGCAGAAGGAAGTTGGATTGAATATGAAGGATTACTCAAACCACAATACTACAGGTATGCTTGCCCTGATGAAGGCCTAGAAGGGACGGTACGCGTAGGCAATGTTGAAATGCTGAAATAAAGGCCTTTTAACTAATACTTTTCTTTGAGTGTCTCAGTTTGTATCTCTTTTTAAAGTTTAATGTTGATCCCTGGACTGGAGAGCACCAAAGAGACACCTTTTGAAAGAACCAGTACATCCAAGTAGCACTCCTGCATGCTTTGTTTGCTCCACACTCCAGGTATGTTTAGGCTGATGACAAAACCTTTATAACATATCCTTTGAAAACTGACTCCTTTTCTGACCCACATTGTATGGGTCTGTCATGTATTGACAGACCCATGCACCGCACTAACTTTTTTGCTTCAAGATCCCTTTCATGTAATGCAGGTACAACCCTGCAATGAATACTTTCTTCCTCCCCAAGGCTCATTGCACTTTCATTTTTCAGTCTGTCTATCGAACAACTGCCTTATATGCACAACGACAGGCGCGACATCGAATATACATCACCCTCAAGGAATCGCCCGACAAGTTTGCATGTTATATGTAAATACAAAACATAGACAGGAAACCCCGTCCGTGCCCCCCAGTTCAATCACGCTCGCAGCACACCGGGAGCCACTACGCCCATATTCTCTTTGTCACGCAACTCTCCCATCCATTATAGATTACAGAGAGAAGATGGAATGATGAAGGGTGCAGTGGGTACCGGCTCTTTTGTCTCTCCTCCCTGCGTTAAGTCGCATCTGACAAAACCTGCTTTATATCCGCATTCACACTACACTGCACTGTTCCATCAAGGGCAGTGTGGCTCAGCCTTTCTGTCTCGAGCCGAGATTCTAAACACAGGTACAACTTCAGGACCCAGCGGCAACGTACTGTACATCAAGGCAATATGCATCTCAAATAAATATAAAGTATTAAGACTTATAATATGCATAGTGTGGATGTTTATGTGTCAGAATAGTAGTAGTATAACATCAGAAAACACATCTTTCTCCCAGAGTCCTGTGGATTCAAATACTGATCTGAACTAATCCAAAAACACTCACTCTCAACTATCACTTTTGGTATTAACATGATGCAGTGGTGATGATCCTAGGACCCTCCTTTGTGTCCCGATCCATTGGTTGAGAACCATTGGTCTAGACAAAAGCAGGAATTCCCAAAGTCCACTCCCCCTATTTAGCATCTTTTAACTGATACATTGGAGTTTGAGTCATTTACTTTCTAACTGAATGTCAACAAAATCATCGAGGCGGGGGTACTCGGCGTATAAATGGAATCGGGAACTGCTGCTCTAGGGGGTCGCGAGGCACTGAGCGGGGGTCCCAGCATGATTTCAAGGCACAGAAATTAACAGAACTCTAAATGAAAACCGCAAATAGTTGTGAACAAAGGTCAAATTGCAAAGTAAACCATCCATGTTATTAAACTACATTTTTCCTGCTTGATTTTACAATAAATACATAAAGTGGGGGGTCCAAAATTGCTTGGATGGTAGTTTTGGGGGTTGTGGCATGAAAAGTTTGGGAACCACTGGACTAGAATTAACGCCAAATTAACCCATTTATTTTAAGTGTTGGTAATTCTTCAGAAAAGAAGCAAAGGAAGCCAGGTTGAGTAGCAAAATAATACATAAAATATACATATACAGTATTTTTATATATTGTTACAATGCTTTAGATTAAATATCAATCTCCAAAGATGATTTCATAACATTGCTTCAGTTTCACCTTATTTTTACATCTGGGGCATCAACTTGTGCTGCAATTTATTGGCGTGAGATGAGACACTCTCCGCCGCTCGTTGCCATTGTAATTGAGCTAATGCCGGGGCAGTTTATCACTCGTCTGCGCCGGTGCCTCTTGGAAGACTACAAAGAGAGGCTTCTCGCAGAGTGCATTACAGCGCAGTGGTGTGCGGCGGCGAGCGAGGCTGGCGTGTCTGGGGGAGGCCGGACCAAAGCCGGGAGAGAGTTGGAGGTTATCTGAGGTGCTGAGGAGCCATCTTTGTTTCATCTCCAGCACGCCTCGGGGCCGGCCGTTTATTAGATCATTATCGCGAGGCACGCTCTCTCGCATCCCACATATCCCTCTACGTACTCGTCGTTACACGTTTGACCCGGTGTATTCCGAAACAATCCGCACCCACCTTCAGCTACAGTGTGTGCCAGCAATGCATCAGCGCCGGAGTTCTCAGTGACGCATAGCTGTTACTTCCTTTCTAAAGATAAACTATGTCCAAATGTGGGCACCTGCCAGTTCAAGGTAATGTTTGTGGGATGTGCCATAGTGGTTTGCGCCCTCGTAATTCAGTCACCGAGCTTTAACTACTTTAGGCTGCCCTGCCGCTGATTAGGAGTTGATTGGGGGCCGGTCCTTGGGTTGCGGAAGTAGGATGTTCATTTTTAATATGGTTTTGGTCATTAGATTCTGGCAACCTAATGCGTGGGGCTCATTCTGCGTTCCTGATTGTACAAGTGCCTTTAGAATCGAAACAAAACTATAAGCATGGACATCATACAAAATACAGTAGGGCTGCACAATACATCGCAAAAAATATCATATAATAAGTTTACATACCCTGACGTTAGGTGATGCTATATGTATCGCAAGACGCCACAAAATATCTCAAATTCACTTAAGTCTTCCATCTGACTGAGATTCTTACATCTTTTGCCAACACTCTCTAAAGCCAAACATGCATGGAACTTATAAATGTGCAGCAGTTCAGTTTTAGTTAGAACTTTCCTAATTTAGTAAATTTTTTGGTCATGGTTTGGGCTGATTTTGTGTTTTTTGGGTAATTTTTTGACACGATTTGTTAGAGCTTCGATGAGGTCAGTTTTGGTGCTGTATATTCCTTTCCTTTTCTGCCGTTCACATTGTTAGCAGCGATTTAATGCAAAACTAAGCAGCTGTAGTAGCCTAGAGTTGACCTACCTTCCTGGTTTGAAACTGCAGAATGCACACGGAAACCACTACTGTATTTTCCTGGTGGTAATCATATGTAAATGATGTGAAAAAGATATCAGATGGCATCTAAATGAAATAACGTATATCAGATGATGCCACTTTAATAATCCTCCAGAAATCATATAAAAATCTGATTTTTGGTCTGCATACACACGTAGCCACTGACTTGAGTAGCTTTAAAATTGCTCTGTATTAACTTTGACTTAGTTACATAATTTTACTTCAGTGTTTACAAACACCAGACATGGCCATATAAATCATAAATTTAAGTTATAATAGATTAAACACAGGATCAAAAAGTCACATTTTACACATGAGAGCTCTGGCTAGATCTTAGCCACTGTTTGAGCCGTGCTAAAGATGTCAACATAACCCTGTAGTTTCAGTCCATTGGGAGAGTCTAGTCCCCTTGAAGGAGAAGCTGGACTGTGCAAAAGATGTTCTGAAATTTGGGAGCAGACAGTCCCCACTGACTGAGGCTCTGGTGATGAGATCAGAGAACAGCTGTTCAAACATTTCAAAATAAATTTCAAAATTCAAAGATTTGCAAAAATGTTCAAAGATATACCTACTATATGATGAGATCATGTTTTTTGTCTAAACTTACAGTACAAGTGCATGCAATATAGTGTTATGCCATTTGTTATATTTCATCTCCATCGTCAGGCCGTTCTTGTTCAAATGATCAGAGCCTGTTTGAACTGTTATATTCATGATGCCAAAGTCCTGAACCTCTGACTCACCGACTGTTTGCTCAGTGCATTTGGCCTTATAACCATTTGCCTCTACATTTAGAACAATTTGACACAGCAATTGCACTTTCATTCATATGTCAAAATGGAACAAGAGTTTTCACCAAGGCCTTTGTGAAATACTTGTGAATATTAAAAGGGTTATCATTATGCCTCAACTAAGGGCCAAGGTTTAGGGCTCCACAACTGTGGAAAAATGTATACATGATTTTTCTGACAAGTAAAAGAATAAGCATTAGATTTATGTTTTAAAATGCAAACTTAACAGTGCACATGTTAAATAACTTCAGAAGCCTTCACATTTGAGAGAAGCCCACTGTATGTAATGCTAAACTACTGGGAGGCACAGCAGCGCAGTGGTTAGCGATTGTGCTTCAGCTAGAAGGTCCCAGGTTTGATTCCTGGAGGCCTTTCTGTGGGGAGTTTGCATGTTCTCCAGGTTTCCTCCAGGTGCTCCAGTTTCCCCTAGCACTAAAACATGTAGTCTGATGGTCCGTTGGCACCAGATGTGGGCAGTCTGTGTCAGTCTGCCACAGGGCAGCTGGTTAACGCTATCGTGTTTGGAGCGAATGTCAAATTGTCTCATGTAAAGCGCTTTGTGACTATGTCTGTGAAAGGCATAAATGAAGCTCTTCTTCTAATAAGAAACATAACTTTCAAAAAGTGTTTATGGAGGAAATCAACTACTACCAGAATGTAAACATTTATTTATATACACTGCCAACTCTGATACAATATTTTGTTCCATTTTCATATACTGTATATCACCTCCTGTTCAATTTCCAATTAGATATTTTCTTTTGCCTAGAGTTTGTTCTATTTTATTCATTGTACATAAGAGATGTTTATACAGTTCATTGAGAGATGCTAAGAGATATTTATGTCATTTATTCTATTATTATTATTATTATTATTAATAACTTATTTGACGGCACATTTTGTAACTATTGCACCTCCCCGTTGTAACAAGTCAATTTCTCCATTGTGAGATCAATCTTATCTTATCTGATCCAAATTACAATTACACTCACACTTTCGGACCAGAAGAGCTAAGAAGAAGCTTCTGTGGATACACAGAAGCGGAACGTCCTCGACTTAATCAACCCAGTCCAGTCGATGATTCAGCCTCACTACGAGGAAGATTTCCTGGACGACTGAGAGCCTTCACGAACGTAAATTACAAGGTTTCCACATTACATAATTAATCCTTAAGGACACAGATTTTTTCTGGATTTTTTTTGTGGTTTTCAGAGACATAACTGTAATTAATGAATCCTTATATACTACATCACATAGCATAAATAAACATCATTGTTAGAGGTGGGAAATACAGTATATTGTCTACAAGATAATATTAAAATTGTTGCTTGGGAGATATTTTCGCTTGATCATCGTTCCCCTAAATCTCGAGATATTATTTTTTGTTAACATCGCCCACTCCAAGTCTTTGTGATTTGCTAATTGCTGCCGCCCTTAATTTCAATAAACTAAATATCCCTCCGCTATGCATCTATATACACTTACTTGACACGTCTGCACACAAATTCTCCATATACAGCATTATATTGTGTCATCAGTGGGAAAACTCCATTGCGTTTCTGGATCTTGGGGCCATGCGCTGGCTGCCAAAGGAGATGGCGGCGTGTACGTGGATGCCATAAGTCTCTCCGGAGCACGCCCACGCGCTTTTGAGCGGCTCTGATGAGTCTTGGATGTGCCTGTAATGTCGCTCATCAAACAGACACAAATACAAAAGTGGGGGGTCTTTGGAGGTTGAGTTAAGCCCATTTTAGTGAGATAATGAGCTTAGTGCCAGATACTCATCAGTAATCACACAGCCAGAGACACAAGTGCATGCAAGTCTGTCAATTTTTAACAATGATTTTTTTTTATCAAAGTACTGTATAATGGAATTGTTCTTGAAATTCTTCCATTTATATGTAAAGGAAGAAATGCAAATCAGCACCTTTGGCATCTTCAGCTTTCACAATGGTATTACTGCTGCAGAAATTGATTTGACCCCTTACAAAAGCCATGGGATATAACCAGACTATAACATGGGTATTCATGATATAATACCTTTTGAGCCAATTACTGATGTGTGATGGTAAAAGTGTATTGTTAAATCCAGTAAATCAGCCGATGTGTAACAACTAAAATCAACCGATGAGCAGCATGTGCATAAAACAGGTCAGGACTTTGATCTTGCAAAAAAAAAAAATCCGTCTTGGGTCTGGAGGGAGATCTGTTTAAATAGCACCTTTCTTCTCATTTCCGCCACGAAAACTTTTGAAATGGTTTAAATGAGACGCTCAACTTTTCAAAATGTTGCTAATGCTTCGACAGTTGCCGACACTGTATCACAAACTATACAAACGGTTTCCAAAACAATCAGCTGAGTCCCAATAGTGGGTCCTGGGTAGGATGCAAAAATAAACCTGGAATAAAGGCCAGGTTTAACAAAAGACACTACAGCCCTGCACGATCTGATATCACCAATTAATTAAGAGTCCAGGGCCAATGTCAAAGTTGTTTGCCGAGGACCAATGTTACAGCCAGCCAATCAGGGGTGAAAACTTGATGTCATGATAAACATTAAGTCTAGGAACAGGGAACGGTCTGCTGTAATTGTGGATACATCCGAGTTGGCTTGTCTGAAAATATACCTAAACCTAACCCTAAAGATTTCCCTGGTCCTAAACTTAATTTGTGTCATGACATCTCAAGTTTTCAAAGCAGACTGTCCCTCCCGAGCAGACTATATAGCACACCTGAACTGACCCCTGAATGGCTGGCTGTAACATTGGTCCTGGACTCTTACTTACTTGGTGGTATCAGATCCTGCCTACAGTCCTACAAGCACAATCCTCATTTAAAAGCTAAGATCTTCGGTCACTGAGCTTGTACTCCTGCAGCTCTGCACTAGCGCTAGGGCTGCACAATCTTTAAGAATAACTGCTTTAGGTAAGAATTGTGTTGTTACAGTACGACAGCCATAGACGTCCCAAATTCCCAGCACTACTCACCAGTGGGCTGTATCCGTAGATGGGTCTTGTCACTCTGCTTGCGCGTCATGGCGAACCAGCTGTCATCAGGATCCTGGATCCATTCTGTTGCCTGGCAGTAGAGCTGCCCCTGGTCGACCGGCTGCAGCTTATGAATGGTAAGTCTGTATGCCGTAGCACTGGTCTTATCCAGCCTCAGGTCCCCCGCGGCCATCCTCTGCCTGTACGGCCCGCCGGAGCGCAGCACGAAGTCCCGCGACAGGGTGACCAGCTCCTGAGGCGTGGCAGAGGCGTCCTCCGGGGAGCGCAGGTACCAGCCCACAGACAAGTGCGTGTGCTGGAGGGTGGTCCGGGACACTTCACAGGTGAGCGTCAGCGTGTCCCCCTCCACTTTGGACAGCGTCTGAGGCGGGGAGGCCACAGTCAAGGAGTCAGGGATAACTGCAGAATAAAAGAGAAATCGAGGTAAGGATTAAGTGCCACAGCCACCAGGGCAAATTACACTTTGAGTAGAGTTGTTGAGGCTGATTTATGACTCAAGGCAGCTTCGAAAAGTGGGTTTGTTTAGACAGCCACACACATTTTAGGAAGGCCGCCCTTGATGTGGTTCTCTGCACTGTGGGAAAAGGCTTGAATGCCGTCCAAATTAGCATTTTCAGAAACAAAACAACGTTGTAGAAATGTTTTAACAGATACAATTATAGTAGAAGCTGCATTTCCCTGTTTTGCCATTTCTTTTAGCCATGTCTGAATCCCAAGTTGATCATTCAGCATATTAAACTCATCAAGTTGGGAAATCGTATTTTAGACATTATTGCATCTCTTAAAAACACTCACGAGTTTTAAAGTTTCTGAAGAGCACATGGACGCAATTGTTCAATTCTAGAACTATAGTAAATGTAAGTACTATGCTTTTGACACGGGCAGCAAAGCACAGTTTGGGTGACCATATTCAATTCGGTCAGCGATTATGCAAGCTGTGAATGGGCTAACATGAGTCATGAGTCATGACAGATCAGGATGGAGGTGTACGTGGATTGTGGATGCATTGTGATCTTTGTGGAGGTGTGCATGGGCCCGAGTAGTGGCTTACAACAACGAGCCAAGTGTTGCACAACAGGAAGCCAATATCTACAAACGGCAAACTCATCTCTGAAAATTGACAAAAGTATGGGAAGTAAGAGCTCGGAACAGCACTTTGAATGCTTGTGTAACACTGCCAGGAGGTTACAGCAAATGAGTCAATACATATAAAAAATCTCTTCACCCAATGCAAGGAGGACATCTGTGTACCTGGGAAGAACTGACAGTAACACAGGAAGTACATGACGCACAACCTGCAGACAATGATTGATTACCACTCTGCCACTGAAGTGCTATATTTTATCACTCTGGCTTGAGAACTTGGTTTCCTGAAGATGTTGTTTTTTTCATGTAGTGCATTGAATTTGTTGCTTATTTGGGAGGAAAAGCAACTTTTCTTTTTTATAACTGTCATTATGTGTGTGACATTATGGAGCATCACCATAATGTAAAAGAACAATATAGCAGCTAATCAGCGATGTGGAGACTTATGCGCATAAAACACACAATAATAAATTAAAGCTGCATCCAAAACGTTGTAAACCAAAAAGCTATAAAAGCATTTTGCTGTGTTTTCAAGTATTTGGTATTTTCTTGCTTGTAAAATATCCGCGCTACTGTATAGCTAGCAGTTAGCACGTAGCTGATTAGCCTCCAACGTGCTTTTAACTCTTACAATTTTAATTTTTCGAAAAGTCTATGGAGATTTTGAATGGGATTTTTACGTCCTGGCACCAGAAAGAGCCAGGATAAGGGCGGGACTATGGTGTCAGTCGGGGAGGACAACCAGGTCAGTTGCGCAACGATACCAGAACCTGAACAATACTTTTTCCAATGTCTATACTACATTATTGGTCATCTAGAACAATAAAACAGAGCAATAAGGATAATTTATTCCATTCTTTTCATTTTTTATCATTTATTTGAGCTGGAACAACCAAGTCACTTTTTTTAGTGCTGTCTCAGGACCCGCCAGGCATCATTTTTTTTCAATCCCCCCCCAATACCATTAGTACCTAAAAACATCTATCCATAGTACCATACTGTTATCGTTTAACAGTACCTAGTTTTGCCCTGGGCCCCACAACCAGGGGGTGCCCATGAAGAAGTCCATTTTAAATGATAGAAAATGAGGAAGAGGGACCCATGTGAACCTCTCTTGCTCTGGACCCCAACAAGTCTGTCAACGGCCCTGAGTGTCATCCATACACCACATTTCATTCTAATTTGTGCATTCATATGGGGGATTCTAAAATGAATAAAACGTATATTCTACATACCATATTGCCAGGATATTGCCAATACACGTCTCCGTAGTTTAATACAGTCTGTTTGGTAATATTATGAAGCATGTTTTATCACGAGAGCATCAAAATGTCATTTCCTGCTTGATGACAGCAAAGGTGCCAACACAAGCAGCCTATTGTGCGGAGGTGACTGGCCTCTATTTCCTTTCCCATATGAATTTCTCATGTCACCCTAATACTGTTCCTCTATCCGTCTCTGCTACACACTCTCTTGCCCCCTCTACCCCCGAAAACGAATCAGATGAGTTGCACTTTTGTAAACACACTGCCTGTACATCTTACGACATTCTTTGATCGTACTCACTAAACAACGGACTAGGTGCCAGGTAGTGGAAAACAGCGAAGATTAAAAAGATGAGAGCAAGAATAAAATGTAGACACAAAAGGCGCGATTATTTCAGAAAGCACAATGGAATCGGTCCAAGTGGTTCAACAGAAATACACTTCGGAGCTTTTAAAACCGCGCTATGGAGGAATAAAAGGAGTATCTTTGGATGGATGGTGCTGCATTGTGCCAGAACGAACAACAGATTGTAAAAATAGACACAATAGATGGGTCTTAAAACATCATCCATAAATAATAGCCATAACAAAAGGTCATGATGAATGCTTTTAGGGAACACTGCTAAATGCAACCTGAGTGCACATCTTGGCTGAGGCTCCGAACACTGTCGTAGTTAAGGCTCGGTAAATATTATGGACAATGCAACAACCGCGTCAAAGAGAGAATCCCGCATTACTGGGGTTGGTTAAAATTCACATCAAGGATTTTCAAATATTTGCTTTTCCAAGAACAATCAAATAGACAAAATCCAAACTAAGCCGGGACAAAAGCCGGGGTTATGATGATGATGGTTCACACACACGGATAAAAGAATAAATAGACAGTCGGCTATAACGGGGTCAAAAAACAAATCTAGGTTCAAAGACTGATAATTAATTCAGTTAGGCAAACCTGTGTTCATTTTGACAACAAATTGTAACTCTGTTTTAGTCTTTTGATGAAAATGTCATTCAGTTTTAGACTAGATTTACTCATTTCATTGTGTTCAAAACATATTTAACAAATGTCGAGCTTCATGCAGCTTCTCACAAACCTGTGCTTTGGTAGTAAATTTAAATACGAGGCCTCACTAGAAGTCCCAATGCTTTAGCCCTTTCTTTTCCCTTAAAACCAGGCCTGAAGTAAGTTTAAACTAGATCTAAACCAAGGATCTCCAACCAGTAGCTCAGCAGTCCTTCCCAAGTAGCTCGCCAAAGGCTTTCTACATTTCTACATACGCTTGATGAGTCACGTTTTAGATGCATTTTTTTTGTTCTGAGCAAGATACTTCCAAACATAGAAAAGTATACAGCAGAAAATACTGTCATTTTCTTTTATTGAGTTGAATGATCATCTTGACAGTCCTAGAGGCCTAGTTACACAAGTTTCTTTGAAGTATAAGTAGCTCGCTGCCATTTTTGTCAAGCAAAAGTAGCTTGCAAGGTAAAAAAGGTTGGAGACCCCTGATCTAAACCATAGGAGTAAATTGTATAACCAGATTTTCAAACAGGTCTAAACCAGAAACAACTAAGATACTGTACATACCAATATGATCTTAAACAGGTCTAGATCTCACATTAGTAGTAGGTATGAAATGGGACATAAACAGGGTAATACTAGGTCTAACCCAAGTCTGACGTAGGCCTACACGTTAACCCAGCACTAAGGATTACATTTATGTCTACACCAGGTATAAACCAGGACAATACAGGACAGAACCAGGTCTAAACCAAGTCTAAAATAAGCTGATATTAAACCAACACTAGCAGAGGATTACGTTCACATCTAGACTGGGAATAAAACAGGATAATACAGGACAGAACCAGATCTAAACCACATCAAAATCACGCCTGAACTCTCCATGTACAGAATTAACAAGCCTTACTCTTCCTGCAACTTGAGCACCTACAGTACGTATAGCTCTCCAATGGGATAAATTGAATAGAGAAAATACCACATTGAGATGTATTCTTGTATTGGAAAAGACTGGGAGATTTACCAGGAAGGCGGAAAATAGAGAATGGGGCTTTGCACGGGTTTAGGCTAGTGGAGTGTTTTGTCCAAATGTTTCGGCTACTTAGGTTCTTAAGAGATTTGTGTAGCTGAATGTTGGGGGGTCAAAGCGATTTCTCTCCATAGATGCGGTGCAAAGACACACAAGCCCCACTCGAAGCAGGGTGTAAGCAGGTATTGATACGTTTTCCTGATCATGCTAATCTCACGCGTGTGGTAACGGGAAGCAGATGGCGCTAATGGAACAAACAAGGTGGAACAAAGGATGAGAAGAAAGGAGAAAGGTGGTTTCGAAGGCGGGAGAGGCAGGGTTGACATCTGGCTCGCAGGGTTTAACTAGACGATCAAAGGATGTGACAATGGAAAAGCAGACAAGGCAGCGGGAGAATTGGCCAATCAGGTGGAGCCAGATAAACGAAGCACTTATGGCATGAGAAAGAAAAAAAAGAAGAAGCGTGGATGAATGCAGTGTGAATATATTTAGTTCTATTCTGGGAGCGCTTGATGGAGTGTTAGGGGAATGGATACAGTAACAAAAAAAGGCTGCTTTATGTACCATATGTGAAGCTTGAAAAAAAAAAAAAAAAAAATATGTGAAGCTTGTTTGATATACTGTATTTATGCCCAACTTACTCCGAATTCACACAAACAAATGGGAATAAAAAATATGGGCGCAGCAAGCAAATTGGGGGTTGAAAAGGGCCAAGTTTTCCTCCAAAAAGCAAATCATGC
>OMNZ01012764.1:9043-21661 GCA_900303255.1 Lesueurigobius sanzi | reverse complement strand
CGTGGATGAATGCAGTGTGAATATATTTAGTTCTATTCTGGGAGCGCTTGATGGAGTGTTAGGGGAATGGATACAGTAACAAAAAAAGGCTGCTTTATGTACCATATGTGAAGCTTGTTTGATATACTGTATTTATGCCCAACTTACTCCGAATTCACACAAACAAATGGGAATAAAAAATATGGGCGCAGCAAGCAAATTGGGGGTTGAAAAGGGCCAAGTTTTCCTCCAAAAAGCAAATCATGCTCCCCACACAACAGCGCATCCACTTCAAGGTCCTGCTCATCAGGCCCGCCGCCTCCGCTCTGCAGACTCCAACCTCCTCACACCCATCACCAAATCCAAGCCCCGTGCCTTGGGGGGGCCGAGCCTTCGCCATAGCTGCTCCCACCCTCTGGAACTCACTCCCCCTTAATATCAGAAACTCGGACTCTTTAACTACATTCAAAACACTGCCCAAAGCTCATTTGTTTCAGCTCGCCTACAGTCCATAATCAGTAGCCCCTTTCCATTTTGTGTTTAGTTTGTTAGCGTGTTTTGTTTTTGGCCGTTCGTTTGTCCTTGCCGACATGTAAAGCGTCTTTGAGTTTTATTTATGTGGTTTCGTTCACACTCCTCATTCAATTAGCTTTACAGAAGAAGCCACCTTTGGTAATTATCTAACATTGTGCCTCAAAATCTCATGTAGCCTATAATCAGGAGAACTGCATGATTAACCATTTTTATTGAAATTGTTCAGTACATTTCCAAAAACAGGTAATTTCTGAAGTCCCACGCATCCCGGCCCCGATGCAGAGGGCCTCTACAACTACATGAATTCACTTTTATCAAAGAATATCTTTCCTCAAACATTTCTCATAGATTTGCATAGCAGTTTACAAGGAAAAGTGATAATACTGAACACGGATTATAATTTAAAAAATGTAATAAAGATCAGAGAGAAAACAGTTGTCTTTGTGTAGTTTATTGAACTAAAGAAAAACAAGTAACATATCTGAAATAATATCTAAGAGAGGGGAGCTACAGCACAAATCTGGCAATGCAGAGCTACAGGGTCTCACTCGGGCGGTGAGCAAAACAATTATATTCACATACAAGAAGTCGAACGGAAACTTCTGCCTCTGCCTTACACCTGCAAGAAAAACATTCTGCTTGAAAAGACGTATCCCGTTGTTAAAAATGGTTACGGCCCAAACGGTTCTAGGCACAAACTAGTAACAGTCCAGCTCAAAAGAAATACACATCATTCAAACGTATTTTAATGGGAATTATGTCAAACTATGCGCCTCTATTCTTCTCCACAGTTCACCTACAAGGCTGCATTCATGTGACATCACGACACTGTAAAGAGTTTACAGTTTTAAAGTGAGGAAGTGAGCAGGTAGGGAGTCTATGGTGGCATCTTAGTTTGGGATGTGGTATATATGACTAATATAGCATCATGAAACTAAAACTGGCACAAAGCTGAATGTTCACATCATTTTCTCAAAAAGATGTTCAAAAGTGCTGATGATATTCAAAAACATGTGCATGATTTTAGTCAGATTAAAGGACTTTTAGCCAAAAATGTTCTATTGTGAGATTTCCCTCAAAAACGGTACATTGTACAATATATAGATTGCATTGGCTCTACTACGGGGCATCGGTGGCGCAAGTAGTAGAGCGGGTCGTCTTGTAATCGGAGGGTTAGCGGTTCGCATGCGTACACCGTCGTTGTGTCCTTGGGCAAGACACTTCACCCACCTTGCCTCCAGTGTCTGCGTACACTGGTGTATGAATGAGAGTGTGAATGGGTGAGTGGTTCCTTGATGTAAAGCGCTTTGAGTGCCTAAAGCAGGTAGAAAAGCGATATATAAATGTGACCATTTACCCTGACCTGAAACTGGAAACTGAAATTATGACATAATCAAATTCTAGAACATGAACGCAGCCTAATACTGTTCTGTGTTTGCCCCAAGAAATATTCTAATAGCTCTACATTATTGTATCCAATATTTTCAGCCAACATTGAGCAGCAGTCCGTCTTGTGCAGCCACTTATCATTTTAGTTGTCAGTCAGGCAGTGCTCATGGCTTCAGCAGTTTTACGGCACGGTGAATGGTCAACATTGTGCTGCAAGTATCACTTAACACGGCCTATAATGAAGCACTTAAGTGTAAGGCAAATGCCAAGCCGGGGTCACTTTGACCTGTTCTTAGGCCTAACAGAAGGCTGTAATTTTCTGTTACACGAACAACACTTCCACTTCAAACTGGTGCAGTGATTAACTCAAGTTTGCCGAAGCTACTCAGCATTAATTTTTGCTTTTTAGTTAAACTTTACAACTTTAGATGCTGACTTGAGTGACTCATTATAAAGTCATTACAACCTTCTCCTTTAACATAAGAACAGTCCCTGGACGGACAATTAAAAACACTGCTGCTCATAGACAGTGACTCCCAAATGGCAGGTCGGACCCAAAACTGCAAATGAGATTCTAATATTAAACCAATTTGCAATTTGTGTTGTTGCAAAGTAATTGGGTATAATGGGGGATATTGTGAAACCGCAAGGAGCAAAAAAAAATACATAAATAAGGATGATGGAAATTATGCACACCTCTACAAATGACATGGAAACTGTAGCCACTTGCAAAAACAAAAAAATGATATCATTGACCCCAGCATTTCTCACTGACGGCAACAACACACCTACAACCTTCTCTCACCAGAGCTACCAACCCACAGGATCACATGACCACAGGGAACAGCCGCGCACGGTTACTATAGCAACCACACCTCCCTCCCTCGTGCTGTGCAGCTGTTCGTCTGTCGCCCGCTACACCTTTCGGGAGTCGAGAGTGTCACAACGGCAAGTGCTTTCAGACTGAGAAATTTAACACGTCGACTCCGTGCGACGCTCCCCCGGGGGCCAATCGGATCGCCCCGTCGGGAGGAATTACATTAACCAATCAGGGCAAGCAGTGCGCATTGCAAAAACCTATGCACGGCTCCTTCTTTGCCCCGCTGACCCCAATCTGTGCGGGACCGGCAACGCATCGTCACGGACTCACGCAGCAGAGATCCTCAAACACAGCTTCTGTCGCGCGCTAGCTGCGGAATTAGCCTTTGTTTACAGTACTAATCATATGCATAATTAGCACACATATGTGGGATGTGCTGGAAACATTGTTGGAGTTGAAAGTGTGCATATCTTCAAGCGCCGTTAGATCTCACTTGCTGTGGATTTCATATATACAGACGTTAAAAGCAATCCCTTGGAGAAATTCATGATAACATTGTTTTGCTAATTTATCCCGCTTGCCCCAGAAATGATGCCAACCGCTGTGGGCACAGATGAAAACAACGCGACCACAGTTCAGTTCACATTTAAAAAGCAGTAATTGAATAAAGGCTCATAACATAACGGCAATGTAACTGGCCATGCATGCTAATATTTCGCTATGTTGTATACAATGTAGATGTTGCTGTTCTTCGGCATGAAGGCTTGATATTTCAAAATGGCCATCATTAAAAAAGGTTACTTTACTGACATCCGGTGGCTCCAATAGGTTGGGTACATCTTACAGAATTCCATTTCATTTGGAGCAGATGGGAAGGGAAGGGAGGGGAGGGGGAGGGAATCTTATTTGTATAGTGCTTTTCATATGACACAGTCACACCCAAAGCTTCACACATGAAAGGGAGGGGGGCTCATTCACTCCATGCTGATGGTGGAAGGCTACATTTGTAGCCACAGTCACATGGGCATTGGGTGAAGTGTCTTGCCCAAGGACACAACAACAGTCTGCACCTGCAGGAGCCGGGATTCGAACCCCCGACCTTCCGATCATGTGACGACCCGCTCTGCCATCTGCACCACTGCCGCAAGATGCCAATACAACTCTATGGGACATTTCCAAAAAGTAAATTGACAACCTTTTCCCCTGATCATTATTTGATAGTGATTGGATTCACAAACCTGCCATATGCTTCTTATGGCTGAAAGTCCTTTCTACTGGCTAACACCTGCACATGCTTTTGATTATCGTCACCAGTTTTGGGCCGTTAACCGAGAGGTTGGTGGTTTGAGCCCACCCAGGGACGCTGGCCCACCACATGGTGGAGAGGTTTGATCACCCGAATGAACATAGGAGCTCTGTTGTCTGGGGCATTATGCTAATGGATAACAGGGTCAGACCAAGAGCGGTTCAGAAGCTCCTTATGATGAGAGACAATCAAGGCCGGTTGTGTCTCCCAGAGGTGGGGGAGCGTCGTGGGGCCGTCCTCCTGTGGACCCACCATCTGCAGGAGGAGCCATAAGGGACTGCTGCAATGTCCTGCGACCCGGCAACGGAAAAGCGGAAGAAGATGGATGGATGGGCCCAGGAATTACAGAGACTAGAAATGTGCATTTTGTCAGCTACCATAGTTTACCTGCGCAGAATTTTCAGCTGCACTTCTTCAACAAAAACTAATTTAAAAGCTTAGCCCATTACTGACCCTTATTGGAAATGTAATCAAACTCCGATCTTTACTTTGAGATATCTTGATAACAGAATTACAAACCAACCAAGCAGTACGTGGTCTTTAAGGTGCATGTAATAAGAAATGTCTATAGGACTTCTAATAGCTATACAATCTGTATTTATTGCACACAATAAGAAAGGTGCACGCATGGAAAAAAAACATCTTCAGTGCTACACGGACCCACTATTGATTGGTCCTTTTGCTATATGCGCTCCACTATAAATCCGTACTGATCAATAACATGATTAAATTCAAGTCAGGTAAGTAAATGAATGCCTGGCAGAAGGTGGAAAGGTGGTTACAGCCTGTTTTTCTAACAATAATGAAAAAGTTCTTGCGCCGCTTCCATTTTTCATCCAATTCACATGATTGGCTAATTAGTCTTTGGAGATTATTAATGTGCCACAGAATTGCAAAAAAAAAAAAAAAACGGCTTGTTTGAGTGACACACAAGCTGTTGATCCTTTATAAATCTTTTAAAACACACCGCTCCACCTCATCTGAAATTTGCGCCTTCATCTTCTCCATTCCTGATCCGAGAACTCTCCTCCCCGAGCCCTGTGAAGTGACTGACGTTTGTCGTCTTCTCGGGCTGCCCTTTTAAGTCTCAGTCCGGTTACACGGGGCTGGGATACGTGTGTGAGCACAGGGAGATGGAAGGAAAGCGGTGATGGAAATATTCTGCTCTCTAATACACTTTACATACGCACCACCCTGATCTATGCATGTACTACAGAAACATCAAACCGCAGTGTTGGTGGGTGGGATTTTTTTTTTTTTTTTTTAGTTTAGTTTAAAACGCTAGAGTGAGAAATGTCCAGACATTTTGATCCTATTCCTGGGTGGACATGCTGCAGATTACTGTGGAAGCTGAGTAGGATTGACTGTTCGCAGAATGATGCTAGAGACATAACTGATGCGCCTCAAGTGATCTCTGACAGTAAGGCTGAAGATCCGTGGCATTTGTAGTGCCGTTGTGTCTAAAAGTTTTAAAACTAAAGTGCGGAGGCGTTAACTGGTTTATTGGATGCATCAGATACTTGAGAAGTCATCCAGGGCCTTTCCATTCAGTGAATCTTAAATGTAACAAAGAAATGTATGGCTCATATTACACCAACCTGAAGTGCTGCTGCTACAACAAGTCCTTTTATTGAGAGTATTTTTTTTTTATGAAATCAGGGGTCGCAAGCATCTTGATTCTCACATAGGTCAGCTTTGTCCTCATTCTTTTTTAGGCTGTTGCCAGGCAACCCCTTCAGTCTGGATATGAAAAGACCAGTTACCTACTGCATATGTACTACCAAGTAAACTTCTGCACCCACTCACCTATTGTAATGAGCTGACAAACTGTACAAGTCAAGTTCATAAAACAATAGGCTACACTAGTGATACGCCAACTTTAATTAGTATTTATGAGGCTGTGCTGCAAATAAGGGCAGTAAAAGTGAGAAAAAGAATATTTATAGTTCAGTTAAGTGTCAGACTCAACCTCCTTACAACTATTTACAACGTGACTCCTCTCCATAGTACTGCTTGGCATTTCACCGGCGTACAGTGTCAGATAAGTGCTCTGGCGCATAATGGGCCTAAGTAGCTGTGTTTGCCGGTGTACTTCTGCAAAACAAATGGCCATTTGGCAAAGTCAGTAGGCTAATTATTGTTAATTACTCTGTGAAATTGAGAGTAGGGCTGAGAGGCAAACAGGGCAAGTGAGCGCCCCTCCACAACACTTCACATGTCATGTGACCCCAAGCTCCGAATAGAACCTAGGAGGCATCAGCACAACGAAGGAGAAGGTAAGATGGATATAAAAATGAGCCCACACCTGTGCTTTAATACTCATGATCCATTATGAGGACAGTCATACCTGCCACCACTCTCTGCTCTGTTCCGAGAGCTGTTTGTGCGCCAGGAGGAGCTGAAGAGGTTCAACTGGGACACTCGGAGAGAAGAGGAGGGCAAAGTGGGAGGAAGTGGAAAACAGGGATATGTCGACAAAGAGGAGCGGGACAACTAGGCCGCCTCGTACAATCTCCTTTAAAAGTCCTGCCAAAAGAACGGCAGTGTGTGCCCAGACTCATTACACGATATGTAGTCAAGTCCTCAGTACGTTCAGAATAATGGCCGCAAGCACTGGCACTATCTGAAATTACATATCGCCACATTACACTGCATGGTTTCTTTTATTTCTTCAGAATTATAGACTGAACAAATGCCAATTCCAAACACTATCTAGCAACAAAGACTTAACAACACAGCATTAAGCGAGTGTTACATGATCAATGATTCGCCTGTTGGAGGTGAGACTGACATTTGGATACAGCATGTTTTTGGCAGATGAAAATGTGTAGCAGACGTTAAGAATACCCTGACCGGAACCTTTAAATCCACTCAATATGTGCCTGGCATATGGTTGATGAGAATGGACAGAGGGACAATGCCAACAGTGCCAGAAAAGGGAGATTGCTCCATTAACACAGTTTCTCTGAGATTAGCCATAACATACTACATGACCAGGGACAGGCTTTTAGGTACTCTGAAAGTAGAAAGTTTCAAAGCTGTGAGTAGCACAAGTCGATGGGAGCAAATGAACATGTTGCGTTCAACGTCGATCAGTGGAGGAAGAAGCAATTACAGCACAGATACAGGAGCAAACACATTAACTTTAAAGTATCAGGTTAAAATCCTACGAGGGCTGCATGATTTTGACCAAAAACCTCATTTCGATTTTTCAGACAGAAATTGTGATTGCGATTCGATTTGCGATTTTAATAATATTTATGTTGTATATTTTTCATGCAATTCAGGATTGTCTAGGCATGGGACGATATGGGATTTTTTGTCTCACAATTGAATTTTCTTGGACAAAAGTATTGCGATTCACAATGTTACTTATCACAGTTATTATGTGACTACAGGGTTTATACAGGTAGCAGCAAGTCAAATTTAATGCTTTTTAATGCCATTTTAATGCCAAAATACAACATTTTTAATGCCACAAATCGGTGCGTATCCAATAGTAATTTCCATATTCAATAGAAGATTTGATAGAACTTTTCAGCAGAAATAGTGTATCATTTCTGCCAAAAGTAAAGTCTAGACCAATTGTTTGATTTAATGCCATTTTGAATTCTATTTAATGGTTTTTAATGACATTTAAGGCTTTATTTTTGACATAATTCATTTAATGACCCACGGAAACCCTGGACTATTATCTACCTAAGCGATGATGCCGATTATGAAAAAAAAAAGCTAAGATCAACTAATAGTGCATTCTTTTCATCACGGTGACCAATATTATTGTTTATTGTCACTGTCCTAGTATTGTCAGCAAAATATACTCCTAAAACTGATATTATACATTGCAGTAGTGCTCATTTATTATATTTCAGCTTCATGAAACGCTGGAGACGCAAGGAAGAAACAAAACCTCAGCCTCAGGGTTAGGTTATTGCAGTATTTAAAATTGCGATGTCGATTCAATATCGATTAACCTTGCAGCCCTAAATCCTACTCAACAAAAGTACAAAAGTATCCACTTTCAAATGTACTTTGTAAACAAAAAAGAATAAAAGAAACTATTGGAAATGTGGTGATTTATGTTTCATGAAGAATTGTGTTTATGTATCAAACCAGGTCTAAAACAAGTCTTAACCAGGTCTAAACCAGGACTAAACTAGGTCTAAACCAGGTTGAACTTCAGACGGTGAATGAGTCTTGGTTTTAGACTTTAAGATTCTGAGGTTTCTGATCTGAATGACTTTATTGCAGCTTCAGATTCACCAACTGTTGGTCACTGTGAAAATACATGTGTTTAAACCACTATTCAAAATCCCATTACTTTTACTTCAGTTCATAAACGTAGTGGCGTAGAAAATACAGATACAAGCTCTAAAATGTAGAGAAGTAAAAGTAAAAAGCATTCATCATGAATTTTAATCACATAAAGGTAAAGTACCTCAAATGTGTACTTTTTACTTTGTTACTTTCCGACACCGACAGGAACTCAGTAACTTAAATGATGACAACATTAGCTAGACCAGTGGCGACCAACCTGGGGGCTGCGTGGGACATTGCAAAACTTTGATAGGACACGGTCTGATCAGCATACCCATTAAAAAGAGGACAGATCCGTTAGCCCGTAAAAAAGGTCCAATAAACGCAGGGACGGCGGCTTGGCTTAAGTAGACATGAGGGAGTGCTCTTAAACAGGGGAAAAATGAATGAGTGGAAGACAGACTCCGAGTGCTGTAGTGAGGGATCTGTGGGCGCAGCAGGGGCACATCCATAATACAACACACATGCACATGATCAGATAAGCTCCAATCCAAATCCCCACAAGGAGCAGTGCACCATTGCCTTGGACGCTTTTTCATATATTTATGTGTTATGCAATACAGCTGTAAAAGATGTCGGGATCTTGTGGACGTTGGTTGTGATTAGGTATTTATCATGTTCTCATGTCTGCAGCGGTGTTGTCAAGTGATTTTCTGATACATGCTACATTTTGATTTACAACATACAGTACATATTAAGAAGCGTGATTGGGGTTTAGCAGATTACTTTTCACTATATTAATGTACTTCAGTGGATTGAGACCCGACAGTGCAGTTAACCCCAATGTATATGGCAGGGGTTTTCAACCAGTGGTCCATAGTACTGCTGGTGACTTGCTATCCAGTTTAACCTCTTAAACCCTATAGGACCCAGATTGGGCACATGTTGGAATTTAAGACTTAATTACTAAAAATGCTGCTGCATGTTGAATATTAATGAATATCAAGTATATATATGTATTTTAATAATTCTACTTTTGTTATTTTAAACATTTGAGAACACAAAGCACTGTAAAATAAAGTATATAGCCCTCTTTTATACAAAAATAGGTCTATGTTGTACACACAGTGGGCCGCAGACTACTGCTTAGTCTGAATGGTGGTCCCTGGGGCATGAACCAGTTGAAAACCCTTGGTATATGGTATTATGGGAAATATCGAAGGTTTATTAACATCAAGAAAAAAATCCATTGTTAAAAGGTATTGCATAATTTCCATGCAGAATCCAAGTTCAAGTTAAAAGCAAAAGCTACATATTATATCTACAGAATTAGGTGTATTTCCATACAATGTGTGACCGCTGCATGAATGGTATATTGTAGCGTAATTGCCTAATCTTAGGCAATCCTAGGTTTTCTAGAAAATACATTCCAAGCCCTCTCAAAGAAGGCTTGGAGGTGTTTTTCTTTGTAAATGGTCTGCACGATCAATGATACCAAGTGTTAATCCACCCATTCACGCTGCTGCTTTGTGTGTGTGCAAACTTGCCATTTTATAATATTTATTTATTCTATTTTAATGCCGTTTACATTTTGATATTTTATTATTTATCATTATTACAAGTTTATGTTTCATGTTGCATGCCTATCCCGAAGACAATTCCTAGTCTGTGAATCCTCTCCTTGGCAATGTCAATAAAGACTATTCTGATTCGGAGATGAAGCAATGTATATTAAAAAAATTACATACAGTATTGTATTGTGCCAGGAGGTTGGCGATATTAGAAAAATATCTCAATCAAGCAGAAATGTGGGCTTTCAACACTTTTATGAACATGTAATCAAACATCAGACATCAGAAAAGCGTAACTAGAGATGTTTGCAATGCCACATCATACGGTATCACTAACGCATGGCACGCCGAGATCAAACTAATATTGGCACAACTATGTGTACACTTTAATGTTGTGTTCATGTGGCGTGTGTGAAACTACTTCAAGTCCAATTACAAAACGGCCATATAAAAAAGAGGCAAGATTTTAATGACTGCCTCTGATTAGATCTAATCAGGCTGTAAGTAGAGACGCACAGCCATCCTTCCCCTTGTATGTTAAACACTGTAAATAATTACTAGTACTTCATAAATAAACAAATAAAAAGCTTCAATTATAACCAATTTTCATGTATTGAAAATTGAAGTCTGAACTCTGAACTAAACTGAGAATATTCTTTAATCTACAGTACATTAGTGAAAGACATATTTATCTGCCTCAATATAAAACAATAAAATAAAACACAGATGTATTGAAATGAGAAAAAACAACCCACATGATTTATTTTTTGCCATTTAGGCCAGTTTCACACCCATCCAATCTGATCAAAGGGCTTTCTACACTGTTCTATGGTACCACTGCAATCCAATCTTGTAAAAAATACAGCCAAATGAAATGGGAAGAGGAGGGAGTGCACGGAGAGGATATGAGAAATCTTGCAGATGCCATTATGAGATTTTGAAGCGTAGGTCTGGGTGGTCCCCCTCCTGCTAATAGAAGATCATCGAGAGCGAGCCGGGTAAGTGTCTGTCCCATGGTTTAATGCAGAGGTCTCGAGGATGGAGCGGAAAAGGACTCTTCATTTCATATAAGGGTCTTCAGCGAGCATCCTTCACTGTCTCCTTAGGCTCAGTCCCATTTTACAGTCATAATTTTACAGCTTTTTTTTACGGCTTGCCATCTTCAAGTCCCTGATCTAGCACAATGATTCTCAAAGTGTGGCACGTGGACTTGAAGTGTGATATTCACTAGTTTGGATGCGTGGACAAGAAAAACGTAAATAATTGCAGCTCTGAATGCTGCAATTATTTACGTTGCTATGAACCCAGACTAATCCTGGTTATCACCTGGTCTCGCATTGGTTTTGACCAGTGGTTTTGCTAGGGATGCTTTCTCAAAGTGATTTTGACAGAAGGGGTCATAAAAAAAGCTATTTTTATCCATCATTCATTAATATAGACATTATATGCATGTTTATTATGCATGTTCATTTGTTTATACTGGGTGTATGGTAAAATACAGCTGCAGGAGCTGGAGGAGGGGGACGCAGGGCAGACAGAGGTGAGTAAGCACAATACATGGCTCTTTTTTCCACTCGTGGTTAGTGGTTGTGCAAAGCCATTTATTGCCAAATAACTGAGTTTACTCTTTTGAAATCATAATGAAACAGAAACTACTCAAATGTCCCTGATCTAACGTTTACATGACCTTCAACAACTGCCAGGAACATTGTTCAGGGGCAAAGAAAATCTCACTTCAACTGAAATACAGGACTCTTTGTTTGCATTTGTTTCAAGATGCACAACATGTAAACTTTTGATCAAGAACATTTGCCTAGTTTCTAGTTGAACAGGTTTTTAGACAATAAAAGGCTTCAGGCAACCACTAATCATGAGTGAGGTACCATATTCCATGAAATGCATACATTTACACACCCTGACATTCTTCCAGGTTATGTAAACTTTTAAGCACAACTGTATGTCCAGCTTATTTTGGCTAAAATCGTCTCTAAAATCGCACAGGGTATGCACAGCTAACCTAAATCCTTGTATAGAGACACTTTAGCCCGGGATTAGCCTGGCGTCACCCAATTACATGGTGTGACAAACTTGAGAATGACTGATCTGGTGGGATTCCTCTTTATTAGCATGTCGGCACCCAATTATCACTTTTCTGTTTTTCACAGCTTCCATTGTCACATCCTCCTCGTCGCTGTCTCCAAACATGGCCGGACGTGTTGTATCAAGCCCCTGTCAACAATGTACAATAACTAGCCTTTTTCTTTTATTTTAGGGCCATAAACTGTAACATCTGCTTTCTGTGTGTGTCAGAAGGAAAAGAACGCAGACAGTGGAAAAACAAAGGAAGCCCCCCTATGGATTTTAGAGCTCATTATAGCCAAAGGTGGAAGAGAAAGCAGGAAGTGTCTCATGATTAGCCGTGCACCAAAACACGCAAACAAGCACATATATGGGAGAGCTCCAGGGGACAGCTGCACTTTGGCACATGCTGGTTGAACACTGATGGAGGTAAATGCACTGGTTTACAACAGAGCTGTCAATCACATGGAGCCAGTGTAGTCGAGAATCCAATTATTCGCTTAAAAAAGTTCTGAGTGTTGAAAGAAGAATCACAAACTCTGGTTCAGCAAATCTGTACCATATCTGGATAGGACAAGATCCATTCCAAAATTATGACAAGATCCATTCCAAAATTATTCAAGTATTGCAGCTAGCATTCTGGCCTCACAACAAACATATCCCAGGTTTGGTTCCTGAGCAGG
>OMNZ01012752.1:2730-18320 GCA_900303255.1 Lesueurigobius sanzi | reverse complement strand
TTCCAAATCATAAAACTACTGCAGAGGCAGTAGATAGGTATTTCCAAAACAGCGGCAGTGGGAGAGGAGAGGAACACAGCGCGTCACCTGACCTCCCAGCATGCACCTGTCCTCTGTACATCAGTTTCTCTTTCTCAAAATCAAAGGTCTTGGATTTTTTATAATAAACAGGTAGGCTATATTTCCTAATAATAAATAATAATGGGACAGAGTTATAACGTTATGCCCAAGAAAGACTCTTTGCTCACTGCTCTGTGTAAGATAATATTGTATGTTATTCTCTGACTGACTCCCATGACTGAGAAGAGTACTGCTAAAGGATAAGGTATAAATAGCGCCAGACTTATGTGTGGTGGGAAGTTGTAATTGCACCATAGCAAATTCCATTGATCACTGCATGAGTTAACTCTTTGGGGCCCCTACCAATTTGGGGGCCCCAAGCAGCTGCCTGCCTTGCCTAATGGCAAGGGACGCCTCTGATAATACGGCATTTAAATTGTTATTTTATTCCTAACTTTCTAAGTGGTGAAATGTACCAGTTCTGAAGAAATATTTGCAGGACAGGGTAGTCAAACTTTAAAAGTATTATGAAGTTGAATTAGCATAAAATAACAACATTGAGCTTGAACAAGAGGAATACTCCCAGGAAGTGGAGAAGAAAAAGCAAAGGTAAGTCTGTCGGCTGTCAGTTTCTGTGTCAGTATCACGTAGTCACTTGGCTACTCATTTAAATCTCTATTTATCATATTTTGTTATGCAGTCATAGCATCTCTGTAAGGCAGCCATACATTTGGTTCTGTAATAATTAAATATACTACCACAATGGCCACAATGGCAATGACAACATTATTTATAATGCACTTAAAGACAACCAGGTTGAGACAAAGTGCATCACTAATGCTACCACGGCTAGAGGTCAACGTCCACAGCAGCAATTCACGCTCTGCACCAAACATTATTATTACATGGAAAGAATTACCTTTGCAGTGCTTCCATGTAGCCTTTACAGTAGAGTCACAACTCTGGTCAAATACATGTAATCCAACAGCTGTGGTCCCCTTTGTTTAATGCATAATAAGTAGCCATGTGCTCCGGTCAGGCCTTCAAAATAGTACACAAGAATAAATAACAGAACTGGAAAGGCCTTTAGACGCCAATAGGGCTGAAATAACACGTCTGTCAGATAAGTGAGAGTTATACAGTAATACTGTATCTGCTGCCGCTCACTGGGACTTTTGTCTGTCGTTCGTCATGTTTATGTCCCATCTTCCGGTCTCTCTGGTGTGTGCACATTCACAATGCTTCACAAACCTATCATGTAATTCAGAAATCAGCATTTAGATGCACAATGTCAGTGTTTGCTTTAACAATATATTCAATTTAAACATATACACACAGGAAAAAAGTCAGGTATAGGGCCTATAAGGGCCTTATAACTGAACATACTGTGGCTAAAGTTAGGAGGAAAGGTAAGGCTGTCTTCATCTCATAAATATAAAGTATCTGTTGCTTATTGTAAGATTTCAATTTGCTTAATTTCTTGTCTCAGATTTGTCTTTGTTTATCTGCTGTTTATCTGCTGCCGCCAACAGTTGGAATTGGTATCTTTCCAGTTGGACGTGCTGCCTCCATTACTCCAGTGTATAACGACGCCTTGGAATCAAACAATTAAAGAGTCCCTGATGAGGTCTCACAGATAAAAAATATTATGCCGTACGGTATGACTGACTAAATATTTAATTTGCCTCAAATATCAAACACAGATGATTGGTTTCTTTCACTACAGTTTCAATTCATTTCCCCATGGCATATCACACAGCAACACTTCTAATAATCTAATAGCTACAAAGTCGGTGCTCTTTCATGCGACGTCCAAGGCCAAAGAAAAAGCAAAGCCAAAACCGCAGAGAAGAAAGACGTGTACTTACAGTTGACTGTGACTTTTACTGTTTTGGTGTCTGGAGAGGCGATGTCATTTAGAGCACTGCATTCGTAGTCCCCGGCCTGGTCCCTTGTGATAGCGGTGATGTTAAGATATTCGCCACTGTCATACTTCCTGGCTGGAAATAGAAAAATGGAGGCAAAGTACTTATAACCTGTCTTAGAAGAATACAAACACAGCAGACAAACATTCAGCGCGAGGCAGCCCAGGGATTTCTGAACCTATTCACACAAAAAAAAAAAAAAAAAAAAACCTTATTAATCCTACATAGCTTTTAAGTTAAGCCCCGCCCGGAAGATGCAGTGTGATGAGGTGTTTTGTGGAAACTGGTGATTGCGCTCCATGGGGGAATGGGACATAAGCAGGGCATCAGTTCATTTGCCGCGACGCCAGGGGAGGAAATGAAATAATAGCGTTCCTCCCGTCATTTAGTAAGCCCCACGCTGATCCCTTTCCAGCCACGTTCTGAAAGACAAACATCACTGGGTCGATGCACGCGTCGGTAGCTGTATGGCGAGTTGAGAGCGGCGAGATTCAGTAGCATGAGCAGCACCATGACCTGCGTATTATTGGGCATAAATAAAAAGCCGACACGAATACTGAACAAACAGGCTGTCAATGCTTAAACCAACTGAATAGTGTAGGTGCAAAGTCAGGCAAAAAAATGTGCTTCAATCAGTCCCCTTGAAGCTTTTTTGCCCATAATTATTTCAAAGCACTTGCCAAATAATAGTTTAAATTGATTTTCTATTTTAATTTGCAGAGACAACTCTGATAAAGGCATATGCAAACTGGTTCAAATTGCATCAATCACAAAATAAGTAGAGATGCACACATTGCACACAGATCCAGCTTTTTTTGCTTCCGATACCGATACTGGGGGTTTGAGTATCTACAGATACCCAATACCAAGCAATACTTGGAGAATTTTTTTGTAAAGTAGGTTTGTAGATGACATTGCTTGTGTAAAGAAACTGCTTTGTAGAGAGTAAAAAAAGTGGCTGGTCCTTACATTGATATAGAGAACTTCCAACATAAGGCAAGGCAAGACACATTGTAGAGCACAATTCATACACAAGGCAATTTAAAATGCTTCACAATTTGATAAAATGACTACAGTGATCTGATCATGAATGCATTAAAAATATGTTATATTAAGGCTGCAATTAATGCGATTAATCAATAGCGAAACGACATCGTAATTTAAATACTGCGATTACCTAACCCCAAAGGCTGAGGGGTTTTTCTGCCTTTTTTTGTCAAAATTCGTGCAGCCCTATGTTATATGAGTGATTCTGTTACAGTATTTCAAAAACTAAAATACAAACTGAATAGACTTTCACTAGTGGCTAGGTAGTTAACCTATTTCACTACTTTAGGTGTGACTCACTCACAGCTTCTGTCACAGCCTTGACTGTTTGAAGCTAGCCTTAGCATACTGCTGCTAACTGCAGTATTTTGTACGGCGATCAATAGTCCTATTGTAGAGTGTAACACCAATTCAATGACTGAATTCTACAGGTTAAGAGCTTTCAAATGTCCATATTCACTTAAATTAAGTTGGTGAAAGTATCAGTTCAGTATTGGATATTTGGAATTAATACCCAATATTGTAATGTACTCGTGTGATACTAGTATATGGGATCGGTGCATCCCTGAAAAATAAGTCAAGTGAAAGCTGTGCTGAGACTAATGCTGTCTACTCCAACTTCAGTGTTAAGCCTATATGTGAATATGCTACGTACAACGACGCGCGTAGATCATGCGTATTGAGCAGCGCCATATGACGGCATGAGCGTTTGAAGTGATTAAGCGCCGGTTGAAAGAGGAGCCAGCTCTCGCTGGAGAAGCCGGTGTAAATGAGGAAATGCGGCGCACTGCCCTTCAATCAAACAAGCTTCAATAAATAGATATAAATAAGCCTCCACAATCACACACAGAGGCGCAGATCCTGTGGGTGCTGCCAATCTGCCCTGATCACAAAATAATTCAAAAAATACAACCTGTAAATCACAATAGCTCTCTCCTGTATGCTCATGCCTTTATCTATATGAAGCCCATGCTTGATATAGATAAATCTGTGGCCTGACAGACTACAACCTGTTTAGCTCAAAGGTAAAGCTCCTGAGTTTAAATCCTCCTCTCCACAACTCTTTTTCCAGCTGGTCACAGGGAGCAACAAATTGGTGCTTACGAACACACATACAGACACAAATCATACGTCAATGTGCGTCTACAAACAATGTCTTTGATGGATTTGCGTGTCCAAGGATGTCCGTAATGAGCAATGACATTTAGTGTGTTCACAGCATTAGCCATCACCCCAGGACTATCACAGCAAATACTGTATAACTCACACTGCTATTAATTTAACCTAGTGCTTCTCATGTGGCTTCATAGCTAGACAATATGGGACATGATTTTACATTTATCCTTTGTCTTTTAAAAATATATATTATAATAAATGTGAAATCCTTTAATAAGTAAGATTTAGTAATTGTAGGGAAATGGTTCCAGCAGTTACTTTGTCTCGGTATCATACACACAGCTAGACAGACACCAATGACTATGCCAAACTACTGCCCTGTTTATGCAGCCTTAACAAGCTGAATGGTGCATGCAGATTCTCCCTGACCAGAATTCCTTCCAGCACTGCATCTGCATGAATCTAGTTACGCAAAAAGCAGTGTGATAGTGAATAGGAAAGTCAGAGAAATATGTGACCTTAAGGAGAGCACACTATCAAGCAAAATCTCAGAAATACAGGACTCTTTTCAGCATGAGAGTTGAGTGGCTTGCGTAACTCCCCACTTTTAACCACAATGGGTGTTTTTGATCACCTGTCAACTGCATCAAGTAAGTTTTAAACTGGCAGCTGTGTTGATAATGAGCTTTGCTGTCTCTTTTAACGCTGTTGTGACTGCAACAAAAGAGTCTGAAAGCTTTGACACTGATAGTGGAGGCCACACAAACAGGAGCACAAGATGAGAAGGAGCGATCCACACACAAGCCATGGGTGTCTAGAAAAACAGACGGCTTAATACAACAGGAGAGGAGGGACACCGAGGCAGTACATGAGGACTATTTGGGAGATAAAACATTTTTAGGGATTTGCAGGAAAGAAACAAAGATTTGGTGCCTGTTAGCAACATAGACATTTTACAAAACATATACCAGGGAAACAGGGAGAGGGGAGGGTCAGTCCTTGAAAAAAGGAGCATAGAACAGCACAAGCAACCAAACAAAAGCTCAAATCTGCCACTCTGATCACTGCAAAAGAGAAAACCACATTATGGACTGGGATGGAGCCAAAATCATCAGAATAAAAGACAACAAACACCAGTGCTGGATAAAGGAGCGTGCCCCTGGGACAGTACACCGAGATGAGGGGGCTTTTTTGCTTTCACACACCAGGGACACTGTGCTGAAGAAACCTCCACGTCACAACAACATCGCATGACCAACTCTGGAGAAGACTGCAAGAAGTGAGAAGTCAAAACTGTTCTATGATGAAAAAAACAAATCTGGTCTGATCAAACGGGAAAAAAATATCTCTGAACAGTTTATCACTAGACGACCAACTTCACTTTTTTGGACAAATCTGGAATGTAGTGACTTTACGGTAGCTAAGTGGCAGAGCAAGATTCATGATAAAGTAAGAAACGCATTAGACAAGAATGAAAAGGACAGTCACACTTGCTCGTTTGAAAAGGTTTTTATTATGCTTCAAGTTGCTGCATTTGAATGATTGCCCCATTTACACCTATACTGACCTCATACAGTAATGGCACTTCAAAAACTATAGACCCCACATATTGAAGTTCAAGGGTTAGCAAAAATGTGGATTTGAAATGTATGCAGACAAACGTAGCTATAGGAAGAATTGGGTTTGGGTTCACACTATGTCTCATCTTCTGCCACTTATCTGGTGCCGTCACAGAGACAGCATTGTAGAGAGCATATTATTATAAGAGGGTTAAGTGCCCAAACACTTAATTATTTTCCGACGCCACAATTATGTTACTCAAAAAAATCTTTATTTCTAGTGTAATTGAATGTGATTAAATATTAAAGGTGCACTATGCAACGTGAAAAAAGCAAAGTTTATATTAGTGCATATTGACCCTTTAGTGACCCAATGGTAGTATGGTAGCCTGGAACACCAGCCTGGCTTCCTCTATGTATTACATACCTGGAAGACAGTCTGGGAGTCCACAGTTTGAATGGCTCAAAATCTCCAGTCAAATCTGGATGGACTAATCACACAGCCCGGAGGCAGATGTTGGCGATACGTAATTTTCAGCTCCAGAATATCCCATAATGCGCCTGGTCTCGAACCATAACAATCAAGATGGCGGCCGCAGCGGAGCAAAGTTTTACCACTGACTAATCTTCTGTTTTAAATTAGCTGGGATTTTTCTTAAAACTACAAAAAACAGTTGCGCTGAAGGCTTGTCTGTCTTCGCTGCCTGATCGCTGTGCTTTTACGTCACATCCATGTCTCTCTGATTGGTTTCCTCTGGGCTTGTTAGTCCCGCCTCATAAGGCTGGGCTTTTAATCAAATTTTAATCGAAACAAGATATTACAGAAGGATCGTCAAGCCAACTAGCCAATCCATCTACAGAAAAAGACATACGGCTCACTAGTAAATACAAATCTAGTCCAGTAGGTGCCGGTAAATGCTCAGTTTTTTCCAGTTACATGGTTGGTTCCATAGCGTCTGCAAAATCAAAACAGCTTGATGGTGATTCAAAAAATGAGCACTAAGGAACGTGAGCCTTTCTTTATGATTTCTACTCCGATAGAACAGGTAGGCCAGAGATGCTTTTTCTAGTTAACAATTGTTAGTAAACTTAACCTGTGCTTGCGCGCTAGCTAGCTGTTGTTGCAATGTGGCGTTCTTTCTTCAAACACTTTCACTTTTGCGCGATCTCTGCACATGTGGTTTTGTGTCCCTGGCCATATGAGAGGTGTGGTGTCTGTGTAGCCATTGTGTGGGTGTAGGGGTGCCCATTTCTGCTTCTGTAGTAGAAAGTTAGGAGTTAGTACGCAGTTTCGAAGTGATGTAGCAATACAATAGTAAGAGGCCCGTACCCTGCAATATGTACTCATAGCTACTATAGTTAAGGCCATATTTATTTCTTATTAAAACAAAAATCAAATTTCATGATCGCATAAACCGCCTCAAGTCTCGATTTGAACTGCTGCCCCAACCGCGGACTGTCATCCCAAGTATGTAATACACAGAGGAAGCCAAGCTGGTTTACTTTCCATCCCAACGGCCTCATGACGCTCCAGGATCAATTGTTTTTTGGGTTTTGTATCAGAAACTTACCAGAAACCCTAAAACAATTGATCCTGGATTGTGACATAGTCCGCTGTGATGAAAAGTAAAGGTGTCGTGCAGCACCCAGCCCACTAATATAAAGTTTTGTTTTTTCGCTTAAAAAGTTACACAGTGCACCTTTACAGGATAGTATGTTAAGCAAAATCATAATATTCTGCCACAGATGCAGCAAAATGGAGCATTTTCTGGTTGACTGAATATCTAGGTCTTACGCTCAGCTACAGTAGGTTGGGAAATTTGTAACAGAGGAAACACAGACAATAGAGGCTCATTGGGGCGCTTCATTTAGATTCACCAAGGAGTAAATCACACACCAATAAAATCCCCACAAGCCCTGTAAAGCTAGGTGAATTGTATACTGTCAAGTAATTGGTAGAGCCAGTAACCCTGCTACAAAAAGAATATGTTAAAGCAAAACATACAGTTAAAGTTCATCTAGTCATATTGTAGATGTTGTTGTCCTTGTAATTATAATGTTGGTATACTTCAGCATACTGTGCATCCAAAAATCAATAGTTCATAAGAGAAATGCGAAGTCAATGGCATTTTAGATTGTTATGCATTTTCCAGCGAATGCTTAAATAAAGATTCCTTTTCCCTATACGAAGAACTATCCCCAATCTCAAAAGATTTGCACACCATGGTGACCTATGCAACCCCACACAGTTCCAGTGTAATTGGAAGTTTTACACTGAATGGAAAAAGCGTCTGTATGCACTTTGGCAAGGCAGTAAAATCAAATGTAGTGGTGACCCGTGAGACCATGAAATACTTGACAAGCCCAGCGCTATTTGCCAAATAATTGAGGCAAATGCATTGGTTTCCACAGCAAAGCACATAAAGTCTTTAATCACGTCCCGGAGAATACAATCCATCATTTATTTGACATTGTGGAAAGTTAGCTGCAAAGAGCAGGTCACGCATCAGTAATCAATGTCTTAACTGTTTTCACACAAATTACTTGGAGCTAGATCTTTGAATTTTGACACTTTCACTTTCTTTCTGTCCCTGAATAGACAAGTAATTTCTCACAAACTTACACTTTCACAGTAATAATACATCAAATAAGGCGTTTCAGTATTGAATGTCAATTTTGGTCTGTCAAAGCTGCCAGAGCGATCAAAACTTTGGTAATAAATGAGGATAACATTAACTGATGGTGCAGGAAGCGTCAAATGTTTGAAGTTTCAATGAAATGAAACACATTTTTATACAGATGGCTTTGTACAAATGTGTTAACTGTACTTTGGATTTAGGTATTGTTATTGTGTATATTAATTACAGTAGTATATCATTTCTAAATATGTATTTACTTGGTACTAATCTCCCAAATAGAAACAGAACAGAAAGTTTGAACTCCTAAGGCTCACAGTAGCAACTACATTATAGCCACATTTTTTTCCCAACCATGCAACAATGTCAAACATATGTATAAGTAATAGTGCTATATCTTCAGTTTAAGCAAATACTGGGAAGAAAAGAGACCTTTCTGAAACCACCAGACACATTTTCATTTCACAAATCACATCAGACTGTAGTCTCTGCTGATAAATGGAGGCCATTTTTCCCTTTGCAGGATCTAGTAGCATCAACAGTCAGCCTGGGCGGCAAATTGTATTCCTATCGATTATAGCAGGAAGGGGCTTAGAAAAGGTCAAAGCAGCCATTAAATAAGAATCACACCTCTGATATGCACTTTGGAGAGAATTATACACTGAGCACTATTAACATTACACATCTGATGCATGGGATGGGGTGCAATATGAAAAGAAACCAACGGAAACGTAGCTTTTATAGAGAGGGACCAGACCTTTTTAATCTTGTTATAGGAAATGAAAGACCTCCAGAGGACCTCGCCGTGTTAAATGAGAGTACATGCTGTGATATTTGAGTGACTGTAAAAGAAAGCCCCTCTCACCTGGGGGACATGTCACTCCGAGCAAATTAAAGAAATCACAGCAAGGTTAATTTGGCAGTCGGCAGTGACGCTGGCTTAGTGCCGTGGCAGTAAGCAATTTTACCATATTGTGTACTGGAGCTGTGAGTGTGCTTGCTTTAGGGCTGCAACATGCAGATAGGGCAGACATCGCTCAAGAATCCATTATAGCACAGAGCAGCATTTTTTACATCAATTTATCCCTTTAACTCCTGAAAATAGAGAACAAACTGCACTGGAATAGTGTACGTTTTTTGCCTTCTGGCTCCGACTCAAGGTGTGGGCCAGAACTGGAGTGGAGATTTATACCATGGCCTTGATATTTTCACCCCTATACTCTTCACTCTGGCTGTCAATCTGGGCTGTTAACATACAGCAAGTGGAACTGTGCCAAAGGAGCCTTAAGTTATGGGTGATCGCATGCACTGGGACTTCTAAGACTCCCACCTCACCAGACTTACAGTGAGTAGATGGCATTGTTTCTGCGTGTGTGAAGCATACAATACAGTTAGGTGAATGACCTTCATAAGTTCATGACTTGGGCTGTGATATACAGTATTGTGATAGTTGGTGGCACGATACAGTATACTGTTATATGCCAATATCGATACTTTAGATGACGTCAAACATTTTAATGAAGAAGGTCATGCATATTAATGATGCAGCAGGGCTTTCACAGTCAATAGACCCTGTGCAGGGCGAAATACTAACTTCCTGGTTTCAAGCCGGAGGTTTGCTTGGCTGTTTCAGGTTCACGTTGAAATACATAGTAAATAGGAGGATCAAATGAAGCTATTCTAAAGCTTTTCTGTTATGTGCATACAGTTGTGGCCAAAAGGTTTACATAAACTTATGCATTTCATAGAATATGAATGATAACAAAAAAAAACTTTATATCACTCATGGTTAGTGGTTGCATGAAGCCATTTATTGTCAAAATACCTGTTTGTTTATGCTTTTCAACTAGAAACTAGCCAAATGTAAACGTTTACATATTGCGCATCTTGAAACAAACATCATTTTTTTTCGGAGTCCACTTTTGTCTCAGCTGAAGTGAGTTTTTCTTTGCTCCTGAACAATTTTCTTGGCAGTCAAGGTCATGTTACGTTAGATCAGGGACATTTGAGTCATTTTTTTTCATTATGATTTCAATGATTCATTCATATTCTATGAAAAATGGCCAAAAGATTAAAAGGGTATGTAAAGTGCCACAACTGTACCTACCTCCCTCTCTCCAGACTAAATGCACATAGCCCAATGTTAAGAGGTGATTAGTGGCACATTTGATTTTGGGTTTCCACACAAGCAAATACAGGAAATCAGGAAATGCTACATAATCATGCAATTCACATTGTTTGCATATGTAAGGTAAACAGTTAACCTGTCTCATGTACACAAACATTTAAGTTGTGTACATGAGACGCGTGACTTCAGAAAGTTGATTTGGACAATACTGTTACATCTCCAAGACATGGATAGAAAGGCATATGTGAAAGCGTTTCTACAATCGAAGAAAGAGACATGAGAGAGAGTCGGTGAGCACATAGCGAGGATTTGTTTCTTTGCTGTTCCTTCTCCATGTGTGCCAGGTAAACAGACACATGCACGGACCAGAGCATCGTCGTGTCTTGCGCGGGGGAAAAGTCAGTCCTGCCTCGGAGCAGTCTGCCCTGGTGCCCACGGCGCTCTGTGGTGCACGGCTCACAGTCTAACCAGTCCCCTTGCATCATCCGTCCGTCACTGCGCAACATTACATTCAACTTCAAAACGTTTGAGGCAGGTGAGAGAGAGAGAGTGAGAGAGAGAAGTAACGTGTAGTAAGTAAAGTGGTCAGTCAAAAATAGTAAGCTATAAAATGGTTTTGACAGTTGGCTAACATGTCTATCTCTGAATACCAGTAAATAAAACATTAATGGCCCAGAATTGAGACATGTCAAATTTGAGTCGCTTTTCAGGTTTGTTTTGAAGAGCAGATTGAAAAGCGATGAACATCATTGACTAAAATCTTCTGCGAATTGCCAAGGCTTCTGTAAAAGTAAAGTTCACTGTATATATTTCTTTAAAAAATGTGATATACCTTGGGTTACTTGGCCTATGATGTATCACTATTATTGTTATCGTGACCCATGTATTGAGTATCATATTGAATTGTGAGGTATTCGGAGGTTCCCACCTCTACTCAGTTCATCAATGAGGCATCCCATTATGACCACTACAAAGCCGACCTATTCACCTTGACAAGCCTTTACTTTCCACATGCACCTGCTGCCTCACCACTCTTCCTTCTTGAGATATTGACATCATTTAGTATTTGTTACTTGTTCAAATCATGTCTCCTAAGTTTTAAAATACCAATGATGTTCACAACACTCTGCCTGCCCATAAGATGTTGTACTATTCTACCTGTGTTCAAATAAGATAACATGAAAGTCATTTAAACTCCCACACATTTGTACATGGCCATCCTGAGACCGGTTGTACAAGCGCTCATGTTCAAGTTTGAAGAGACGTGTTTATGGTGTGAAACACTCTTGAAAAGCGCATGTGCCCATTGAGCCTCCCTTTCATTAGCAGCACTCTTCACTCCAGCCGCTGAAAGGGAAATGATGTTCCCGCTGCTGGGATCCAAAACACAGATGTCACCGCATGCCATTTTATCATTCATCCAACTTCATATTTAACTAGAACAGCACTCATACGGAAACTGGTTCATTGCCAACAGAAGGGAGCGCTGAATGAGACTTCCCCCGACCTTACAACACCTTGCATCTCTCCAATTCAATCCCAATGCAGCCTGCTAAGCTAACATAATTATAAAAGCATTGTCGAGTTTTCTCTATAAAGTTTGCACCAACGCTCTTAAGAACAAATGTGATTTCCGTTTGAGTTAATGGGCTTCTTATGGAGTGTGTTATGAAATATGCCCCGCACTGAATCTTGGAAGGAGGGAGAGAGAGAGAGCGTGTCCCAGCTGAGGCCTATCACAGAAGACAATCAAATATGTATTCTAGTCAGCCCTTTCAAAGGTCACACTTCTATCAATGGAAAGAGCTTATCAAAGCAATTTTGCCTTGCATCCAGCCGGCCAGCCATTCGCCCGGATGGAGGCTCACTGTACTAAAGGCTATTTCGCCACTCAGTGTGACCTATCAGTGGAGAGGAACTATGGCGTGGCGCTCCATGCATAAGCAATATCCAGCTGAGCTCATATGGGACCTAGGCTATTACCAGCAGTTAAGGAAAATGTAAAATAGAAGAATCTGTGACCTTATGTGGACTTTCTGAGCTAAAGTCTGGTGGAATTGATGATATTTCTCTTGGAATAGTTTAACTGTATTCATTTCATTGGCGCAGCAGTGGCTCAGTGGTAGAACATTTCCCGCACTTAACAATACGTATCGTGATACACAAATTATAAAAGAACATTAATTAAATCTGCTTGTTTTACCCCATGGTTTATTCATAAAACATCACAACTAGCTAACTCCTCACTAACTACAGCAATTGCAGGTTTCAGTTGCTGAACATAACATAATAAAAACTACTATTTATTGTACCTATGAGATAATTTTTCTTCAGGTTCTTTGGAATATGTATTGCATTATGGACACTGTATCAGGATATGTATCGTATCGTGGACCCTGTTTCTGGACATGTATTGTATCGTGAAGTTGTTGGCAATACCCAGCCCTAGTGTGTGAATGTGTTTGTGGTAAAGTATAGTACGGCGAAGGTCAGGGGACCAAACCCACCCAGGGATTGAATGAATAATACATGTACTTCATGATGCAATATTCCGAGTCTATTCAGTGGTTCATAACACGCAAAAATATTATTATTAATAGTAAATGTGATGAAATGCATGTTGGGTTTGCACTTTCTGTCACACTGGTAAATTAAAAACTGCAGAACAAAGACTGTTTTAGAAATCAAGGAGCAAACTTGGAATCCAACTTTGGTCCCTCTGGTACTGTCTGTTTTCTGGTTTATCTGCATATTTTTGACACAGAGGAATGGTGAGAGTCAAATCCTAAAATCAACCAAATATTCCCCACAATGTGTGATGTGGTCGTTATCACGGACATATAGCTCAAAAGGTAAAAAACAATGTGATATGTAGAGGAGTAATGGCTGAACAGTCTCGGCCGTCAGACTTAACGTTGTTAAAGTTCAATATTAAGGTAGGCCTCTGTTGCTATGGAGATGTGTGTGTGTCCTTTTTTAGCAAATAAAATCCAATAAAGGATCGGTAATTTGACAAATGTTGACATCTCCATCCTGTGCACCGAGACAAAGGGTCAGGAATTATTTTACAGAAATGGAGCACTTGCTGGAGGGATCATCAGGAGCAGACGATAAGGCAGAAAGGAGCATGAAACACTTTCCCCATACAGATTCCATCAGTCGATAAACGGATAAAGGGATTCGAATGGGCGCTTCAGTAACGCGGTCTCTTATCCTACACCAATCATCACAAAACTCTACACACTTCCACCGTGAAGCACATTTTATTTGCATGGCTAATTAAACAGCCACAAAAAGACCATTGGGCACTGAACACTACAACATATGCAGGTATTATTCCCTGCACCAAAACGATTTCTCTCTCTGTTTGCATCTCTCTAATTGCGGAATAGGCATTGACTATCTTTGCAGACGTACTGAGGCAAATTATTGTCTCTATAAACTGTTTATGGCCACACTTCAGTGAATGCACAAAGTTTATTATTAGTCGACAGTAGCTGGTTGGCAAGAGGGGCAGAAAAAGGCAGAGCAAAAATGCAAACACAAAAACACTTAGGCCTGGAATAGGAACTTGACAGTCAGTCAGGGCAATTTATCATTCTGTCAAACTTCACTGACTGCTGCAGCAGAACCTTCTACAGTGCACAAAAATCTGCAACCATCCAAACCCTGAAATGTGTGAGATGAAGAGAACAGCCAGCAAATTAAAGCTGCTATTTGTCAATTACTGTTGTGTCATGAATTTCACCTGTTTCTTCATACGGCAGAAATAAAAACGGCTGACAGTATCAATGTGATTTCGTACATATACAGAACTCTACCATAATTATAATATTGACTAAAGCCCTATTCGATTAAAATTACCTATAGGGACCTCAGGTTAAAATGACTGATGTCCTCAGAGTCTCTTTTCCCGTGCGAACCTGCCATGTCAGTAATTTGGAAGGTAAAAATTCCCCCCGAAATTTACCTAGGGTCATTCTGAAAACTCCGACGTCCTCAGCTGATGCCAGAGTTTGGAACTCAAAGCATTACTCCGACACAATTCTGTTTTTTCCCTCTTTACAAAAAGTATTAAAGAGAAAAGAAACAACGGCGATACTCTATGTGTGACCCGGAAGTGACCCCGTTGTCATGGCAACGTTAGACAATCCGATATGGAGGCTGTGAGTAAAAAAAAAAAAGTTCGGAAGTTTGATGTAAAGATTTGGAGGACGCTGTGACAGAGCGATTGGATAAAAAGAGAACGACTACGGCAGTTTGATGAGACGAGCTCATGGGTCACATGAGGCGGAGGTCGTTTGGTCTAGCGCGCGGTAAGAAACAGCAAAACAAACGAATCAAAGGATTGTTGCCATCGTTCAGTCTTTTCTGAGTGTCATTTTTACAGACTTTTCTTTTTTTACATTTCCAGAATAAAATGAAATAAAATAATATGACTGACATTGCTTTTCCCGTGCGAATGTCCATAAAAATGACCGAGGTCCTGGGGTAATTTCAGTTTCACCGACATCCCTAGGTAATTGTAATCCAATGCGAATAGGGCTTAAGTCTACACAATAATCAATCATAACATTATGACCACGTGCTTCATACTTGTAGATCCTTCCCTAGACCAGGGTGATAGACACTAACCACCCCTGCCATGTTCATATTTCAATTCAATTCACACACACGCAAAAAATGTATTGATGTTACGCTCTGTTATTGATGATATACTGACTTTGGTATCAATAATTCAATATTTAGGATCAATCTGCACAGCTCTACCAAACACTATCAGAAATATGTAAAAATGTGCTGCAAACTGTATTAATTGTGTTGTTAGAAAGATAATTGTCTTGAATAAACTGTAAAAGTGCAAAAAAAAAAAGAAGAAATTATTATATGGAGTTCATATGTATTAACTAGGTTCGGGAGCAGGTCCACGCCTAAACCAATCACTCGCTCTTCTCAAACCACTCCCTGCTCGTCCACGCCTCCAACTACCCAGACGCCTTGAAGAAAAGACTGAGGCACTCGGTGGGTTAGAAAAAATCTAAAAAGCCTTTATTACTTCATGGCTAGAATATTCTTTTAAAAGAATATTCTAGCCATGAAGTAATAAAGGCTTTTTAGA
>OMNZ01012751.1:2912-14473 GCA_900303255.1 Lesueurigobius sanzi | reverse complement strand
AATTAAGCAATTTAAGCTTTTTACAAGGAGAATACGGTCAGAAATGATCACACGTGAATGTCCAGTATGGAAATGAACTGAGCCGAGGCATACGCCCACTGAATATCCTGAAAATACACCCGGTTTTCAAACACAAAATGTATGCTTTTAAAGATACCCATACTTATCTGAAACATGGAGAGGCTCCTCCCTGATCTCAACTAACAGATTCTGCAAAAAAGCAAAAAATTCACTCTGCTACTTTGCTCCGATGTTGCGCGGCCGACTTGTGCCCCTGAAAGCCATGCGCCGCCACATACACAGTCGCATTTTTTTGTGAGAAATTTATTTCACAAAATCCGAGATCAAGAACAGACATTTCACCTTGAAAGGCAAGTTATAATAATAACAATAGAATAGAGAACAACAGGCTGAATAGGTGTACGGTATGCTAACGTACATTAATTAATATATAAGTCGCACCTGAGTACAGTCGCAGGACAGGCCAAACTATGAGAAAAAGTGTGACTTGTAGTCCGGAAAATGATACATGATACGGTCTGTGCAATTCTGAAAAAAATATAATATTTATCTCATTGCAATTACGGTTTGTTTTGAAGTTAAGATTCGATTCACATTGCACATTTTTTAAACATGTCCAGGAACTTTAAAAATTGGGAGGCCAAGCTGCATGGTTTGAGGGAATGTTGTGTCCATTAAGGCAAAAAGAGCACAGCAGTGTTCTGACTTTAGCCAAAATGTTGGTTAATGCAACATGAATTTTAAAAATCAATCTTTGGCCTTAGAAACAGTAGTGATTATGGCAACGTTATATGACCAAAATGCCTAAGAATAGAGGCTAAATGCAATCTAATAGAATGTTATTGCAGCTTTCTTTTTCACTGGAGCTGGTAGGAGAGGAAGAGGCTCGCCTGTGGATCTGTGGAGGCCTGTTCCCTCTTTGTCTCCTCCTGTCTCCTCCTCTTTATTTTGCTCACAGTCACAACACACTGAATTCCATTAGCAGCAGCATCAGTGTCTGTAGCACTTGTAGCCTGCAGCCTGTCTTTTGTGTGTGCTCGTGGGCGTGCGTGTGCGCCTCTGTCATCTCATCTTCTGTTGTGCTTTAGACACCGCTCTGCCCTGTTCAAACACAGCGAGGAAAGGCCAAGGAAACTGATAGAAAACTGCTCTTTATTGAATATGGGAGCTTTGAAGATATGGGCCGCAATATCTGCTTCGCTCTACTGTGCAACAATATTAAAGTCAAAACGATGAGTGATGGGTAGTCCTGACAGGTAAATGCATTTATGTTTTTCTTTCCACCAAAGTTTAGCCCTAAAAGGTAAAAATGGTCTCTTAAGCACATCATGCTCTCATTTTGTATGTAAACAGATCAGTGTGTTGCATTTATCACTGCATACTTCGAATTATTACCATTGTTCAAACTGCTATGGGCCCTGCATCATGCTTTATTCAGGCAACTACTACCGGTATATACCCCTTTATTTCTATTTTTTGTATAAATTAAAGCTCAAACAAGACAAAAGATTGGCTCCTGTTCCTGTTGTATTTCCACATTACATCACTAGACACACCACCTTCAAAACTGCAGCTAACTTTGTCCGACAGAAGCAGACACAGGCTCTGCAGTGCACCTCCCCTGCCTCACAGTGCACCCCCAACAGCCCCACAGGGTTTAGCATTATGAGAGAAGTTTACAAAAGATAGCGGACTGACAAAAAGCATTAGCCTGGCAAGCCAGCATGACTCCATGTATGAGATACATTGGAAGACAGTCTGGGATTGCGCTGTCGACTGGCTCAAACTCTGGTGAGAATGCCATAATCACAGCACGGGTCTTGGCGCGGTTGGCTGGCCTGCTAATTGGAGACTAGAGGCGGGACTACGTAAATTTGCAATAGGAAGAGTGGTTAAAAGAAAAGCCTTCAGAGCAGCAAGTTGTTGTGGTTTTAAGGACAAGTGCAGCTCATTCAAAACAAAAGATAAGGCTGTGCTAAAACATAGCCCTGTTGCGGCCGCCATCTTGACTAGTTTGACTAGATGCTGAAAATGACACATCGCTAACTCCCGCCTCCCGTGCTGTGATTGATCTGGTGGCATTCTCACCTAACAGCTCGATCCCAGACTGTCTTCCAATGTATCTCATACATGGAGTCAGGCTGACTTGCCAGGCTAAAGAAGCATTGGTCCTATCGGTACAGTTGCAGTCCTTATGAAAGATAACCTTGTGCTGCAAGATGAATTCCTGCAGGATTGAAATCTGGGCAGGACAGTGGTGCAGCGTTCATGCTTCACAGTAACAAGGTCCCGGGATCGATCCCCGGGTCGGACAGGGCCTTTCTGTGTGGACTTTACATGTTCTCCCCGTGTCTGCGTAGGTTTGCTCCGGTTGCTCCGGTTTCCCCTACCACCAAAAACATGTACAATAGGTCAGAATAAATGAGAGTGAATGGTTGGTGGTGGTTGGAGGGGCCGATGGTGCCGAATGGCGGCGCCGTTTCCGTCACCACTGAGTATGGAGTGAATGAATGCCAAAAATTGGGCAAAGGTACAATACTTTTGAATAACATAGATATATTTGAGCAGATTGAATTGTTTTCAAAAACAAATACATTTTTTTTGTTTAAAAAATGAACAAGATAAAGAAATCTGATTAATTGACCTGTTTTAAACTAGGACAGAATAAATGTGGTGACTTGTCGCTGCTGGAGGAGGTTTGTGTGTCACTGGCTCAGCGGCTTTGGTGCAGTGCTGGTGTGTTGTTGCGTTGCTGGTCTATTGCAGAGGGATCGCCTGGGACCATTGTGCTGTTGGCTGTTGTCTTGCAGTTTTGCATGGCTCCACTACCAGCTCTTATAACATTCTGTTAATGAATGTATAATACTTACAGCGGTGCGAGTTTATAAGCTATACTTCTTCCCACTCCTTTTCAAGTTTGAACAAGTGAAGTATTATTATTACAGTATCTGTTGTAAATTACAATTGTACAGTATATGAACATCATGCAAGCGCTGAGGATGTACAGATTGTATATGATGTGATGTACTTGAACTCAAAATCGATCAATCAATCATGTCTACAATGTAGCGCTTTGAGAAACTTGGTGAACAGGCTTGAAAAGCGCAATCCAAGTGTAAGCCGTTATCTTGTAAGAAGCCAATCTCCTGTGCCAACCATTACACCAATGAGAAATCATTAAAGTGCATATGACAGGTTTTAATCCTTTTGTAATTATGACTTGGTTTGATGGAGAATATCTGTGGACAGTATTCATGTTAATTCTATGTCAGTGAAGTGGTCATTTTTAGATTTCTCATTGGTATAATGGTTGGCACAGCAACAGTTAGCAGTGCTGTTGCTGTGCAGATGTCATTTATTCCTGTGCACATGGCCATTAAGGAAGTGAAAAAATAATCACAAAAAATGTCAAACCAGGGAAAACTACATAAATATCACTGTGCCAACTCCGTTTTAGTGAAAAATACGTCTAATGTGTCATATGCACTTTAAGCCTCGAAAAAAAACACTGAAAAGGGAGGTATGTTGGCTCGCACACGAACGGCTTCTTAATGGTGTAAATAAATAAAGAGGCGGAGGGTGTTGTCGCTCACCTGCCTCGCCGCCGCCACATTCAAACAAGCAATCAGATCAGATGCCCGTGCGGGAGCGAGGAGCGCGGCTGTCGGCAGGAGAACAGCGTGGCGAACTGGTAATAAGCCGAGAAGAATCCACGGCTCACTGTCCACATATTGTGTTTGCTGAATCGAGGGAGCTTTGTCACAAGCCGGGAGCACACTGGCACAACAAATACAGGCGCCATTAGAGCGATGGCTTGGAGAAACTGGGGGAAGAAAAGGACATATTTTTTCTTGGAGTTCATACAGTGACGGTTACAGGGAGGTCTAAGCTCAAAAGAATCCACACACAGGCGTTGCGACTTAAACATATCAGACTATTCCGAACAATCTCCTGTATTAGTACTGGGCGTGGTGTGATTACACTTCGCATAAAAAACTCAAAATGTTGCTCGCTGAATACGCTCAGTGGTCTCCCCTAGCAACAGTTACGTCTTTCAAGCGAAATGAGAAAGCCATCCTTGGCCACATGAAGCGATGAAGGTTGTTTGCTTTTGGATTTAACATTATCAAACTTCATTACTTTTTGTACAGAGAAAGAGTTTGTCTTTCATCTGAGGATAACTTTTTTCGGTGATTGACTTCCTGTGCAAACTTCATGCGGGTTAGTCAGGCTGAATGATTTTAGAAAGAAATGGGAATTGCAATTCCTACTGACAAATATGGTCTTGACTACAGGGCTGCAAAAGGAAAATGTATTACGTAAGATGACTCAAATATTACATGATTTTGACAACAGCAAGAGCAATTGGAATAAATCAATATGAAGTTTAGTTTTCCAGAAAGGTCTGTGGACTTTGTGCTTTGGTTGGTAGGCTCCATCAACTAACTCCATAATACATTCTTGATAAATTGGGTAAATCTACAAGTCTCTGAAGCACCCAAGAACAATCCCCACTATTCATACTTTTTATACTACTTTCTTTTGCACTATAGACCCTTTCATTGTTTGTAAACATTTGGGGCTTAGCTGGAGGCAGAAAGCTAGATTCCTATCTATTTCCATTGTTGTTGTCATAGTAACGATAAACAAATGTATAACTGCTGTTGGGAATATCAGATAAAACCTTATTTTAACGTCTCAAATGTCGTTCCTCTTGTTCTTGCAGCGTAAGCCACAACAGGACGACATTTTGTAGTTTTACACTTATAATAGCTAGTTTTAGTTTAATCTTATTTCTCTTGCTCACTTCCTGCCTCCAGCTGATGTCACTGATGATGTAAGCAGCGAAAGGCTCTATTAGTTTTGGGATATTCATAGATTTCACACTGTTAATGTACTGTATGTTTATCTATTTTGTTTAAGTAAATGAAAAGTATCATATATCGGTAGTCGCAAGTTGTCACTATTTAATGCCAAAATGTAACTGGGCGCTCCAAGCACTGGAATTTGTGATGTGTATGACTCATTTTGGTGTTTATTAATTTAAAGCTTTCTTAGTTTGCAAGCTTTTCACTGCTGGAATATTCACAAGCATCAATAATTCAGAAAACTAACGGCAAAGTACACAAGGCAAAGTGGACAAGAGTTGGCATTAGAGAAAGATCTGTTAAATTGATTAAAAAATATACTTTTTACGAAGCGGGAGGTTTTGATGAAGTAACACCGAGTGGTGGGTTGTTGCATTGTAGGGAGGAAATGGACAGAAATCAGGGCAACGTTAGCATTCACTTGCCTTTTTTTCCTAGATTTCTCGCCGGAGGCTAGCTATACTGTGCAGCGTCTCCAACATGGCAATTACCTTTGTTCTTGCGCTTTGTCTCATTTATGTCCAGCGACTGTTTGCTCTTGTAACAACCCCAAAATACCCCGGAGGATCGTTTTGTCTTATCTTAATGGAAAGACAGGCGGAGGGTGGCAGGAGTCATAGCGGGCCCCCGTGTTCTTTGGACGTCCTTTTGCCGGAGGGAAGGGCAGGCAGATTAACAGAGACAGAGATGGGGGGAGGATGGTGACCGGTTCTTCAAACACTGAGCCAAGATGGACTTCAGGAAAGAGAAATGGCGCAATTATAAGACTTGCAGAAAATATGGCTGCCAACCACATCCTGTTGGCAGTGGATTGAGTGAAGAAAAAAAAAAAATCTGCAGCGCGCAGATGGTTGGATGAATAAAAACATACTCTTGTGGTGTTCTTGGTTTAAAGACTAGATGTCTGTTTTGACCAGCCAGAATGATGGCCAACTGAGACCTGCATTTACAGACACAGTTTTGTAAGGGATCTATCGCGATTTAGGGCATGAGGCAGGGTACTAGAGCTGATACATTTGAGCATTTACAGCAACATACAGCACGCAGAGCAAAGACAACACTGATGTATTAAATAACTGCTTTTTCCAGATTAGGGCTGCAAGATTCAACATCGCAATTTTAAATACTGCAATTACCTAACCCCAAAGGCTGAGGGTTTTTTTCTGTCTTGCATCTTCAGCGTTTTCATGAAGCTGAAATATAATAAATTAGTACAACTGCAATGTATAAGTATATTTTGCTGACAATACTAGGGCTGTGACAAACAATAATATTGGTAACAGCGATGAAAAGATGCACGATTAGTTGATTGTAGCATTTTTTTTTTTCATAACTTAAGAAGACAGTTGAACAAGAAGGTGAACAAGCAGATAATTACTGTGATAATATTGTGAATGACTGAAAATGTGTCCAAGGAAATTGTGAGACAAAATTTCCATATCATCCCATGCTTAGACAATACTGAATTGCATTAGGTTTATTGTCAAAATCGTGCAGCCCTATTCCAGATCCCAACAAAAGCTCCACTTTTGATCTCCACATAAAATGAGATCACACATAAAATGAAAAGAAAAAATATATAAATCTTGTTATAGATTAACAAGATTTACAAAATAATGTTTAGTTTTGTTTATGTGTTGATTTAACAGAGACAATGAGCAAAAACATTAATTATAGATGATTATAGATTATGGCTTAAGATAGTTTCCATCCCTGAGCAGGTGAGTAAATGTATAAAGTAAAACAAAATAACCAATGATCCAAACACCAATGTTACAAACAGCCAATTGCTACACAACTGGTCAACCCAATGATGTAAAATTACTATTAGTACAATAAAACCTCTCTAAAGCCCATTACATTCTTCAGCACTGACACTGCTGGTTTTCCAATAGCACTTTTCTGACATTGCAAGAGAAATTCTTCAGGTGAGAAGAATGTTTAAGATTCTGTGTGAGTGTGTTCATTCTTTAATGCCTTTGAGAGAGAAGGCCGTCTGCGAAGGCTGAGCTTCGTTTAGGTAGTCTTTATGACTCGTGGACCTGGAGGTCCCGGTTATCTAGCCCTAAAGGCTTTAAGTAGTTGCTCCATGCTGTTCATCGGACGGACGGTTTAGATTTGAGCCATTCATCATAATTAAAACAGCCTGGACATAGAATTCATTCATAAGATTACACAATTAAGAGTTATTAGAGTCGTGTGCAACAGAGCAGACGTTCTAGCAGTATATTTATATTGCTGGTGTATTTTTTGTTTTAGACTAGCTGTCCCGGCATGACACCAGCCTACACATATCAGGCGAGATTGGAGCCTGCTGGCACACATCCTCACAAAGATTCAAAAGCGCAGGATTTCCAGGCAATAGTTTTTTTTTTTACATTTTGTGTTCAGTTCTTGGCAGCGGCATGAGCCTGTGTGGCCACCGGGGACCTGTCTTCACTCTGGTATTATTTCTCTTTCTGATGGCAGAGAGAGACAACCACCACGCTTCGCTTCACCAGTTAACCCTATTTGCACCAGGAGCATTGCTCACATGGGTCTGAGAGTATCAAAAAGCTTTCCAGAATGCAGTTTTGCATGAATTCCCAGTGTTACAGCAGGTTCGCTCAGAATACTAGCAGCCGATGGTTTTATTCAAGTGACACGGCAATTTTATGGAGAAAAGTTGGAGGAGAAAAAAGTGAAAAAGTTCCAGTATTGCTGCTGTTTTGGAGCAATAGCGGCATACAGGAAGAGGAGAGGTTCCAAAAAAACTTGTGACTCATTCATGGCCCATTGGTACAGTACTCGCACAGTAGAAATTCTACCTCTTCATATCTCATTCTGTCACCAAAAATCAATTATAAACATCCATAATGAATATTACAAACCAGGAAAAACTAAGTAACATTTCTAACAAACACTCTGTCACATTCACTTTAAGTTACAATAATAATGCCTACCATTTAACATTTCATTTGTCATATTATACATTTCCAACATCTTATTAAGCCGAGTGCTTTCATTTGAGCCTAATCAGTGGTTATTACAACAGAATCATGTGCCATTTCTGTCCTAAATGTAGCACTGCACTTATGTTGAGCAACGAGCACAATGAGCCTCTCACAGCTGCTGTTGCCCACAAGCGGCGGCCTTTTCAATATGGCCACCAGAAGGACTGTTACATCACCTGAAAGCCCGCGCTGAGACGGGCCTGACACACAAAGCGGGGCTGGTTCCAGGCCATTTACAGCAACAACAACAACAACAACAGAAGAGGCTCACCGACTGTACCGGCCTTCGTTGCTTCAGAGGAGGAGGAGAGCTCAAAGGAGAGACGTGAACCTGCTCCGGGACTGCTGCTGCTGAACCCAGACACAGGCCAAAACACGAGAGAGGAGCAGGCAGGTGTGTGTGTGTGTGTGTGTGTGTGTGTGTGTGTGTGTGTGTGTGTGTGTGTGTGTGTGTGTGTGTGTGTGTGTGTGTGTGTGTGTGTGTGTGTGTGAAAGCGTCGAACATCATGAGGAGAGCTGCTGTGCACACTAACATGGACTGGACAGTTCGTGTAGAGACAGGTTCCATCACCACAGACAGTTCTATAGCGCACACGTCAAATGTTAGAAATCCTACTACAACAACATGGCATGAGGCAAAACCTAGAAGACCAAATTGCTGGAAAATACTCTTATCAATACAAGACTGTATCTGGCCCTTTCTTTTGCACGTCTTTCCATCTCACTCGATGATAATGCTCGAGTCAAGCTAGCGCTAGCTCCACACTCACTTCCTTCATTTCCGATTCCGGGATTAGCATAGCAAAGCATTAGCATAGCCTACATACCCTCAAAGTTGTGGATGTAACTCGACACATAAATAGAAAATGGAGTCAACTATCCCGTGGACATCGTTGTTTTTTTTTTCCGGGAGGCTCAAGTTACATCCACAACTACGAGGGTAAGTAGGCTATGCTAATGCTACGCTATGCCAATAGAGTTCAAGATGTCATATCGCAAAGTATTATGGGAATTGCAGCAGGTTTTTCCATATTTAACTGAGATTTAAAAAGGTAAAATACTGGAGTTATCATTCATATAAAAGCATTTTGACACTACGGTGTGTTAGATGTATTTACCAGGAGTGAGAAGTGCAGAACAGTGAATTTTCCCGAACTATATACTGGAACCAGAAATGAATGGCGTTCGTGGAGCTAGCGCTATCTTGACTCGAACGTTACGCACAAAGTCAATTGTATTCTGATCTGCATGAGAAAAACATGCTTTAAAAAAATGCAACTGTATGGATCATAAGTGGATCAGTGACGGAGTCATTGGCACATTTTTACTGAAGCAGTATTCTCTCATTTACATATCAGGTTTGGGGGCCAAATACTGCAATACACGCAATTACAAACGGTAAATTAGGTAGTACATGGTAGGCAGAGATTCTTCAGTCTTCATCTGTACTCTGTAGTTGAAGTGTAGGACTGAAGAATCTTTGCCTACGATGGACAACTCCTGTACGACTGAGAACCTACACAGATAGGTAGTACGTGGCCACAAATAGCTTACACACGCTATTTAGCACCTGCCTTGATAAATAACCTTGTGTGTGTACATTTTAACCAGTCCAGGAGTCTTATTTGAAATCACATGCATTACAGAACATGTTTACTGAGATCTCAACAGCAAGGTTAGCAGGTGTTGAAGGCATGTGTGAATTTGTTTTTATCACAAATAATTAAAGAGGGAGCTAGTAACAGTATAGTTGTCCAAACACATTCCTAACATTTCGAAAAATTCCATTTTTTCCTAGAGATGAGATTATAAGTACATTGCACTACCCCTTTATTGGGACCACTAAACATGTGATTCCTGTAGCAGTTCACATTCAGTCTTCGCCCAAATGTTCAAGCTCTTGGACTAGTTTTATTGCCGTTTCAGCTTGATGGCAACGAACCTTGCGTCAGTCGTCTCCGTTCGTCCGCCTCATCTCCGCTCTCGTTTTGGACGCCACACTGACCCACATGTGCGGAGCTCCTCCTCCCGTGGCGTCGAGGCAGGTGATTATGTAATAGCTGTGACAGAGCTGTACTCCACTACACCAGGACAGGGAGCAGAGGCTCCGGGAACACTCAAGGTCACACACACAATAGGAGTGACTCACCGGCAGCGTCGGCCCGGGCCCACCCCTCGCATCTCTATTCTCCAGGCGGCCAGTGTGTGGTGTGTGTGTAAGCGTGTGGCCGTATCTTAATGAAATCGGACAGACAGTTGTGATAATCAGCACCAGAGCGACGCACCAGGGTTAATACTCTGTACACAGACAGCAGCCGCACACTCACCTCCCATTGAGATCCTTTCAGCGAAGTCTGGGAGAAGTGGGGCTGGGCAGTTAAGTAAATTTGTATCAAATTAAGATATTAATAAAGGTTGATGTTGATAATCATGTGGTGCTTTTTAATCAACAGTTTAATTTGCCAAATTTCTGAATTAACTTGGCCATGGTTTTCATGAGCATTCGGCAGTTTCAAACCAGGAAGGTAGGACAACTCCAGGCTACAGCACAAAAACTTACCTCACCATCCAAGCTGTAATGTGAAGTTTTTGTGCTGTATATTCCTTTCCTTTACTGCTGTTCACATGGTTAGCAGTGCTTTATTGCAAAACTATGCGCCTATAGCCTGGAGTTGCCCTACCTTCCTGTTTTGAAACTGCACAATGCACACAGAAACCATGGCAACCAAGTCAATGCAGAAACTGCAATTCCGTCGCAGAAAATGCACATCATGTGAAGTTGCGATGCAGGAAGCACCCACTTGTTCACAAAGTGAGAGCTTGGCCCAGACATCTGCTAGCCGTTAGCTTAACTGAGCTGTTTAGTCCACTAAGTTTATAGTAGCCAGTGTTGGGGAAGTTACTTTTAAAAAGTAACTTTTCTCGTTACTTCTTTTAAAAAGTAACCTGTTACTTTATTTAGTTGCTCTATAAAGAAAGTAACTTATTACGTTACTCGTTACTTTTACGTTACTTTTACGTTACTTTTACGTTACTTTTATGTTGCTTGACTTTGGGCAGAACTGTTCTTAAATGTGACCTATGACATAAGTCGGTTCTGGGGCATTCTGAGTTATTCAGATTCTGGAAGTGTACTCTCCAAGCTTTCCAACGATGTGTAACACATGGAATCTGATCATATTTGGAGAAGTTGTGGCCCTTTGAATGTAGGCCCTTTGGAAAAGGTAAATCTGAGAAAAGCCTTCTCTTGGTCTGCATGTTTGAGACAATGGTGCTCATTTGCATCTCATTACCATCACAATTTTGTCATTGGCTGAAGCGACAGCCAATCAAGCAGTTGGTGGTGACGTAGCCCGTGTTTGTTTCTATGCTCAAATGGCGGCGGAACAAGGCTGAAGTACGGACATTTCTCTCATCCATGCGACTTGGCGCCACTTTCATATACAGTGAAGAAAGTAAGTATTTGAACACCCTGCTATTTTGCAAGTTCTCCCACTTAGAAATCATGGAGGGGTCTGACATTTTCACGGTAGGTGCATGTCCACTGTGTGAGAGATAATCTAAAAAGAAAAATCCAGAAATCACAATCTATGATTTTTTAACAATTTATTCGTGTGATACAGCTGAAAATAAGTATTTGAACACCTGTCTATCAGCTAGAATTCTGACCCTCAAAGAC
>OMNZ01012747.1:4033-15308 GCA_900303255.1 Lesueurigobius sanzi | reverse complement strand
TATGGTTACATGAGTAGTTACATGATCCAAGTATATTCATCCATCCATTTTCTTCCACTTTATCCGGGGTCGGGTCGTGGAGGCAACAGTCTGAGCAGAGATACCCAGACTTCCTGATCCACGCACACTTCCTCCAGCTCTTCCTGGGGGATCCCAAGGCGTTCCCAGACCACCTTAAAGACATCGTCTTTCCAGCGTGTCCTGGGTCTTCTCCGGGGCCTCCTCCCAGTGGGACGTGCCTGGAACACCTCTCGAGGGAGGCGACCAGGAGGCCTCCAAAACAGATGCCTGAGCCACCTCAGCTGGCTCCTTTCAACGTGAAGGAGTAGCGGCTCTGTTCCGAGCTCCTCCCGGGTGATTGAGCTCCTCACTCCATCTCTAAGGGTGTGCCCAGCCACCCTGCGGAGGAAACTCATTTCGGCCGCTTGTATCCGCGATCTTGTCCTTTCGGTCATGACCCAAATCTCATGACCATAGGTGAGAGTAGGAACGTAGATCGACCGGTAAATCGTTTCGCTTACGTCTTAATCATTATTTCAAAATATCATATAGTAATATTTTTTAGTAGATTAACATTGATCTAATCATACTCAACAAAGCTGACAAAAATATAGTCTGTTGCAGTTTACCCATTGACAAATTGGATACTGTTGGGATAGTTTGTTATGTTCTGTGATATTTATTATTCCCTATGTATGGTTTTGTAGGCCTAAGTTTAAAAAAATCTAATATACTGTATGTCCCCACAAATGTATCTTATTTCATTATCATTTATTTGAGCTGAAACAACCAAGTAACTTTCTTCAGTGCCGTCCAACAGGCATTACAACTTTTTTTGTTTTGTTTTTCGCGTTATAGTCCCTAAAAACGTTTTCTTATCTTATCTTAAAAACCTTTTTTGATGCCATTCTGTGCCCTGCCCTAATCCTTTCACTCTCCCGTAAACCTGAGATGACATAAATGTATTTCCTTTCAGCTTTGACGTGAGTTTGTATTTTGTTTATTTCCAATTAATTTTCTTCACTTTCTTCCATTGACAACAAAAGGAATTCCAGCTCACAGGAAGTGCTAACACAAAGAGGAAACACTTCTAGATATCATTGTCATTTCATCAACTCAGGAAGCTCTTTTTTCTAATCAGATATTCCTGGGCAAGTAATGGACAGCGAGTGTGTTCTTAGTGATTCCTCTGCAGCCCGGGCAGCTTCTCTGACCAGCTGTTACTTGTTGATGTTGGGGCTTTCTGCCCCACTATAGCCCTCTCTGGTGTGGACTGCTGTTCCACATCCCCATGTCGCTGAGGACTGTCTATAAAGAGGCTCAGAAGGAGCTCTCATCAGCAGCTCCTCAGATCCACTCTCTTGAATAATACATGGCTCCACATATCATTTAAAGTGATAGTTTGCGATTCCAGAAATGCAGAATAAGAGCCCACTCCATCAAAGCTATGAAGCCAAAAAATATAGGAGGGATGTATAAAAACCATACAAGGATTAATGTCATGTAGAAGTAATTCACTGTAATTTTTTATCCATTTAGTCTATTCCAGATACCGTATTGTGTGTATACGATGAAGGTCAGTTTGAGCTAGCAATGTCGTCTCAGAGCAAAAAGGTCTCCACTGCAGTCGCCATCTGCTCTTCACAGATTGCTCTGAAGGACTGGTTTAGGAGGAGTCGGTAAGTCTTTTCAATAATTCACACAATTTCAAATATGCAAACACACAAAGTGGGGAAAAGGAGGAAAACCACTCACACAACCATCAGCATTATCTCATACCCAGACTTACTGTATACTTCAGCAAAGTCCTACATCTTTCACAAGCAAGTGTTTGTGGCTAGTGAACGGATATCCATTTAGAAATACTGTAAACCATCACCTCCTTATCCTCTTGATAGTCTTTTAACAAATTAGCAGAATGAATATCACCCTGTCACAATACCTCAGCAAAGTCAAACAGAGGAAGTAGTCTGAATATCCTTCCTTATAAGAAGATGTGAAAAAGCAGGGGAACGTCAGCCACGGTCACATAAGATTAGATGCTCTGAATGGAACTGCTATACAGACGGAAAATAACAAAGTCCTTGTTCATTGGAAGCACCGCTGCAGTGCTTATCTAACTTAGTCAAACAATACAATGGAAAGACGTTAAAAACAAATTTAATTTTCTTCTTTGCGAGGAAAAAGGCTTTTGCCATCAGTGTTTATAGATTCATTAAATTATCAGGGAACTGGATAGGCTTTAAAGCACAGCACGCACATCGAATTGCAGCCTGAGCTAGCAATCAAACTAAAATGTCAATGTTAGGATGAAGTTAGAATATTTACATTTTATGACAATTTACAGGAATTGTTGCACGTATTTGGCCTATTATGACGCAGTTCAATTGCTTGACATGTACAGTTAGGGCTGGGCAATGTGTAAATAAAGATTTTTCTTTTTCTTGTCATATGGATCGATCTCAATTTTCAATTAATTTTTATTATTAAAACCACATAAATTAGCTTTTACAATTATGATTCACAAAACACAGTCTCCATTTTCAGACTAGGCTCAAAACGTTTCTCTTTGAAATTGCCTATGGTCGGGTCGGCTAGGAACAGCAGTGAATGTGCAGTATGAATTGTGTATATATTTTACCTTTTAATTGTGTAAATTATGTCTATGCTTTGGCCATTTATCTGTTTTTATCATTTAAACTATGTATATTTTTTTACCGTTTATCTGTTTATGTTGTGTTCCCATTTCTCTCCCTTGTTTCGGGATGACCTGTTGACCGGGACTTTTCCACCGTGGCGTGACATGGATGGATTTTTCATTTTGTGAAGCCCTTTGAGGCAAATTTTGTTTGTGATACTGGGCTATACACAAATAAATTTGATTGATTGATTGAAATAAATCCATTCTCCGTGACCTTTTACCACATAAATCTTTATACACTTCCATACTCCAAACAACATGATGCTACACCCATAAAATTGGCTACTAAATCTGACAATTAAAAAGCCAAGTGATGATTATTGAGAACGACCAAAACGATTTAGATTATTTTCGATTCATTGCCCAGCCCTATGTACGGTATATCCCAGGACATCCCAAAAGATGAATTCACTTTACGCGTATCTTGTTCATTTGCACTTACATCTTTGTGACCTTGCATGTGTGAGCAATGCTTGTCTCACTCAACCCTTTAAACTCCGTAGCAATAGTGGACACAGCATGTTAAAAACAGCCAGCAGTAAGCCAGCAGGACGCAGGTTAGAGCAGCCCTGTCTTCCTTGCCTCGGCACGCTCCCCCTCACCGCGTGCATGTCTGAGAGATGGCCTCCATGAAATAAGAGCAGTCATGTGCTGACCCAGCTCTCCAGTAGGTAAATGTCTGTGCTGCCGGCCTTGTCTGAGAGGGGAATGATTGAACTCGACACTCGCTCTGACTCATCTCGTCTGCATACTGCCTCGTACATGCTCAAAACAAAACTGCATGCTGGGGTCCTTGAGAATTTGGCGTGCACTAATGGGCAAAGGGAAATTTAATCACCTGCGTGGGCCATACATTTCCAAACCACGCGATTGGTCAGACAATTTTTCAGGAAGCGTAAGCAAAGTGGCAAAGAGATTAGGACCTGCCTGCATGAATAATGTAGGCTTAGAACAGAGGTTTGCAACCTTTTGCATTCAGAGAGCCAATCTTTCCCAAAAATATGAAACTCTTAGGAGCCAGCATGAGTTTTAATTGTGTTTACGGTTTGTGAATGTGGCGACTGAACCAGAGCTGAACCAGATCCATTCACTCTGATGCAGCCTCATCTAGGGATGTCAAGATTAACCTGTTTTATGATTACCACGGTTATAAAAGCTCATGGTTAAGTTAATTGTGAGAGTTTTAGGACCAACGGTAAGTGGGTGTCTATAAAGTCTCTTTACAATTTTAAAAATGTATTACAAAGGCAGTTGATAAGATATCTTAATCAGATTTGTTTTATTGCGATCAGTGATAGCCAAAGTTATTTTTTCCTCATTTAAAATGGGCACCATTAGGTTAATACACCTCTATATGGGCACCATTAGTTTTATACACCTCTATATGGGCACTATGAGTTTAATACACCACTATATGGACACCGTTAGCTCAATACACCCCATATGGGCACCATTAGTTTAATACACCTCTAGGCAGTACTCGATTTCTTTCCATGTTCGTTGTAGCAGAGCCTCATCAATGGTGTCAATGGCATCTTTTGCTTCAAGTCAGTAATGTCCTGTATCTTTCTTTGATACACGATATCTTTAGCAGAACCCCAGGGGAGTGATATCTGGTGAACGTGGTGGCCAAGGAATTGGCTCATCCCTTCAAATCCACCGGTCTGGAAATGTTTGATTGAGGAACTGACGAACATGCAGTCCCCAATGTGGTGGTGCACCATCTTGCTGGAAAATGATGGTTGGTTGATGGTCATTCAGTTGTGGTGCCACATATTCAGTCAAAAGGTCAAGGTAAACATTTGCAGTAATTGCTGCCTCGTGGAAGAAAAATTGAGCAATTATTTGATTGCACACGATACCACACATTCACTTTAGAATTCACAATTTCAATGTGATTATAAACTTTGATAAACATGGATTGCAAAAGAACAAATCTGGTGAAGACATGTTATCAACTGCCTTTGTAATACATTTTTAAAAGAGACAATGCAATGGGCTTAATTTTTAATTCACAACGCAGTCTCTGTGATTCTGGAAGGATTTTTGTGAGCAGTCAGTCAATATCTGTAAACCAGCCGCCCTGTGTTATTTTAAACCCAGTGGCCCACATGCTCAAGTTCAGATCTCACACCGTGCAAAGGCCCGAGGCTGAATACAAGGAGCTGCATGCCTTTTAAACAGCTGAGAAATTCTGAAGATACACTCCGACAGAACTGACAGCCTAAAACAAAGACCTCATCTCCGTCCAACAGGAAAATCCGATTCACTGCATGTTATTAAGCAGTAAAGTATAAAGACTGTACATGTCGGCGCAGAGTGACAAATGAGACTCTGTAATCTAATAGTGTCTGTACAAGAGCGTGAATTGGGTTTGCTGAAGGGAAATGTCACACACGCATATAACATCATCACTCTTTATCTGTCTGACTCTGTACGGATCTAAAAGAGAGAGAGATGAGCGCGGTCCACTGCGGATACAATTAGTGCGATGTAGACTATGGCAAAACAGCGTTAGTTTACAATGGTCCCACTAAATGCTGGAAGCTAAACTCGAACATGCTGCATGAAACCACAAAACCTGCACTAAATAGCATTCATTTTTCATAGAGTTTCTGAAAAATCCAAAGATTCAGATTTTAAAGGCACAAGATGCTAATCAGCTATGTGGTAACTAGTGCTGTTATTTTAATGAAAGAAAATACAAAATGCTTGAAATACAGAGAAATACTTTTAAAACATTTCCATTTATAAAGTTTTAGCGAAATGTTTTCATTAAAATTGTGCATTATGGTCAGGAAATGCCACAGAACTGGTTATCCTCCATCATTCTTTATTATTATGAACATTATGGGAAAACTATATAATATCAACATTTTTCAATCATAAAATTACAATTTCGATTTTATCACCCTTTTTTTATAATGACGAATGGGCTATATGCACAAAGACCCCACGCGACTCCCGGACTATCAGACACTACCGCTCCCCAATCATTTGCACTGAGTTGTTAGTAGGGCTGGGTATTGCATGCCAACAACTTCACGATACGATACGTATCCAGGTACAGTGTCCATAATACAATATATATTCCATAGAAACGGATGAAATAGGATCTTATGAGTATACTAAATATGTTTTAATCATGCCTAATAAGTTAATACAGTTTGATGGGGAGCAGAAGGACGCTACAGGTCTGAGGGTCCAGGAAGAAGTCAAGTGTTGGTTCTGTGCATATAGCCCATAGAAGTTGCACACTAAAGAACAGATAGAATGTGTACACTCCTTTGTTCAAGTCGTAGCAATCAACACAGTAATAACATACTTTAACAGTCCCATATCGCAAACTGAGGGACCACTGGGGGGCCCTCAGAGGCACCTAAAGGGAGCCCTCAAAGCTTGTCTGTAAAACAAGTACACTGAAAAAGTTTAGGTTTGAAGGAAATGTTATAGATATTAGTATTTAGCTCACATTAATTGCTATGTGTTCTTGTATATGTAAATTCTGGATTGTATAACATTACAAATTATTTTAAATGCAGGGAATTATTATTATTGGGAGGCCCCTGTGGGATCATTGGAACGATTAGGGGGCCACGGACATCCAGACTTTGGGAATGGATGCACTAGAGTAATTTCAGGGGGAAAAACTCCTGAGTAAAACAAAAAGTAAGCAAAAGTAAGTTTGGTAAATGCTTCTGTAGCATCTATTTGGCATCTGTTATGAGGCGCTGCTCTCAGAAGTGCTTTGGATCGTGATAAAACGATCTCACAGAAATGACAGATCATCAGCCCTAGAGATTGTAAGACGGTCTAATATCACCACAACCCTAGCCTGAGGGTAAAATGAAATGAAAATATACTTAAACCGACAGCCACGTTTCAAGCTGGGCAGGGCTCAGCTCTATTGGGAGAGAGCAAGGTGTCTGATTTGAAATATGCACGCTGTTATATTAGCTAAGAAAAGACACAATGTAACATCCCTAGAAACACATGAGACTTTTTTTACTCGGGGCTTCACTCAGGGATAGCAGGCAAGCCCCGTTTGATCATGGCGAACGCTGTGATCCGTGCTGAAACGGCAGCGTTGCCCAAGTTTGCATCATATCATCTTCTCAGCAGTGTGCAATAACATACACTTAAAGGCACGTACCTCATTTAGACCCGGATTTTCATGTTGAGGAAGAAAGGGGCTTCGGCAGAAAGTGTAGCATCACACTGGGATTGAAGTCACATAGGCCTCTAGTGACAGTTGTACCTCGACATGGGGTACAATTCAGACTTTATTGTGGTTTCTACCATTAGCCGAGACTATGATGGAAACCAGGAAAAAATAATGTGCTGCATACTTGCATAGCTCTGTCTATATACTCTAAAATACTCAGCCTCATCATTTCAAATCATTTTAAAATATGTATTCCTATTTGTGGCATAAAGAGATAAAAACCAGGAGAAAAAAGGCTGTGATGCAACTAGAACTGTGTATAGCTATAAATAGTCATAAGAATGCTTGAATAATGCAATAACAATACAACATGCAATATTCAAACCCACGCTTCCAGCATTTCACTATTTGCTAAACAAGGTGTTTGCATCATCGCCCGTTGTTCTTTTCATATATGCATGCTGTATAGTGAGTATACTTTAGCATAAAGGACCCGGGTTTGATGTCTACTGCAGTATATGGTAAAACTTAAAAGTGCACACCTGGTTTATTGCACGCTTAGCACCTGTCCGTGTCTAGTACTACGAAAGATCGAGCCGATACGCGGGTATGATTCAACTGTTTTTCATTTCTAAGCTACTGCCTGGCCAACGAAAAAGTCACCACCTGGATCTGGGGTTGCTGCCATTGGTCAGGACTAGGTTCAGCAACATTTTGTAGCCAAAGAACGTGGTGCAGAATTGCCGGAACATACTGAATGATCAGGTTGTTCCATCATCAAGATGTATTTTCTGACATATTCCAATCTGACAACATCAGAATTCATAGTGTGAAAGAGAGGTCTAGGGAGCATGAGACCTCATATGAGTCTATTCTACTGTCATCGTTGGGATGTGCTTTGCTCGGTTCCATCATCAATGCAAGATCTTGGTAAAAATATACATATGTATATTGCAACCCGGAATGAAAAAATCAATCTTGTGACGTTGCAGAAGCTCATCGACACTACGACACAATAAGAATCAAAAGGCTGTCCAATAAAACATTGGAGTCACTGCGGTTACATGAACAAGGGGAAAGTCGAATCTCCCGCCTAGAGTGAACCATGTAAACCTGGGAAATTTGATTTGACTGATCGTCATTCAACTTTTCCCGAATCTGACTTGTTAGTGTTGTGCAGATGCAGGTACACAGCCTAGTGCTGCTACACTAGGAGAGGCTTTCAAATGCACTCGTACAACCAGAGCCTGTGCTCTTCTTTTCTATATAAAGACGCTACAATATATATACAGTAAGGAGTGCTTTAGGCTGTACAGGGCAATAAACAGACAGGAAAGGTTTAGGCCAGTTGTTCCCAACCTTCTCTGTCTTACGTACCCCTTCGGCCTTTCATTTATCCTACAAGTACCCCCTGCCTCGATGGTTTTGTTGAGTAGTTAGAAAGTGAATGGCTAAAACTCCTAATTATCAGTAAAAAAATGCAACTAAATACACTGAATCTCTCACTCTTTACAGTTACATGTTTTTTAAAGATTTTCTTTGACTATAATAATCAAAAATATTATTTGTTTTAGCTTATTTATTGTCTAAAATTATTCCAAGTACCCCCTGCTAACCTCTCGCGTACTCCTAGGGGTCCCCGTACCCCTGGTTGGGAAACACTGGTTTAGAAAAGTGTTTAGAGGCGTACTCAAATATTTTGGAAGACACCAATTAGGTCCTTCCACTGCTCACAAGCACATGTTTCATTGTTTTGTATGTAGAACAGGTAGAGCTACACAGTTTTGGTGCCAACACCGTTTCCCCCACATCCCCTGACATTATCACAAACCTTACCACAGTCATTCGGCTTTCGACTCTACCAGGTACACCGAGACACGCGTGGTGTACAGTTCTGGTGAAATTAGACCAGAAGCGAATAAGGAGCATGTGAGCTATTTTGATGAGCAGGCTGTGTATTTAAATAAAGTGTATATCCTCATGACGAAGCAGGGCTCAACAGCGCACAAATCTACTTAAATCAGTGAGTTACATCCGCTCTGAGCGCACAAAGACAATAAAATGTCCTCACAAATTGATGGTAGTATCCACTAATGCTTTCTACAGACATCCACAGAGCCCATGCCGTTATAATAACCTTGAAAACAGTTTGAAAGGTGATTGTTTGAGATAAGTCGGGATGACTCAGGAGCGGACACTTTTGATTGATGCAATGGCGTAAAATTCTACACAGAACCGGACATTGATCTCCACTCAGCTTGCAGAACAGCATTTCTGCATGAGTTTGTTCAGCAAGTAAACAAAAGAGAAGGCTAATTTCCCTGTTCCCTGGTTAAATCGATGTCCCCTGCAAGACTAACTGAGATAAAATGTCAATACAAGACTGGTGGAAAGTTGAAGGGTGACTTTGGCGCAGTAAGCCCAGACAAACAAGCTTGTAGAAAGGAAATAAGGACAGACAGACACTAGGAGAAAACGGCAACTTATTTAGAATTTTTAGATGCCGATTTTTTGTTTTTGTTTTAACAATATAAATTGCTTCTTTGAATATTTAGCCACCTGGACAACATTTTGAATCTGTATTGAAGCAAGACTGATAAGGATGTTATTTAATATTTGGGCATTTAAGCGTGAAATTGGACAGCTTCCAGTTTGGTGTTATCAGGTTGTACTGACTGTAATTAATGATTGAATAATAACTAAGGGCATGTGCATATTCCATTGAAGGTGATTTTTTCATATTTTGTGTTAATATTTGACTTGACAATTAAACTGCAATAAAAACCATTTTAGGGAACAATAATATGTCCTCACAGTTGCAAACTCCTGAAGCGGACACAGATGCGATTATAAGAATCAGACATCCTCCACTGCTGTAGCAAATATTGTACTAGAAAGCTGAGATAACAAATATGACAACGTTTAATGTGCTGCATCGCACTGTATTCACCCAAATGCACTGCACTATGCAGACGGGGGTTTGTTGGATGTGAAAAATGGTTTCAAAATAATATTAATAATAAATGTGGCTATCAACAAGCAAAGACCAAAGGTAATGGATACAGGACGCTCAAGAGGAAGTTCTTCTCTTTACCATTGACTGTCAGGTTGATATCAGAGAAAGACCACATGAATAGTGTTTGAGCATGAATATTGCAGATAAAAGTCCACTTCTAAATCAAATAAGACTTAAGGAGCTAAACTGGATTTTTTTATTCTCCTCCTGTAGTAGAAAATGTGCCCATATATTGTAAAACTTATATAAAAGAAATCCTTTGAATAAAGCCTTTTTATCAATTGTGACCGTGACAGTATCACTCTCTGAAGGTTGTGAAACATGTTTTTAAATGCATCCCTGAGAGGAAGTTGGATGTTACAATTGCGTTAGAAATGTTAGGGATGAGTTTGGACGACAGATGACAATGTCACATTTTGGAACTCTCTGTTCTATTGCCAAATTTAATTAATTAGAGCTTTATAACATCTCTTTGTGTTGGTCACAACTATTTTTCTTTTAAGGAGAACTAAACTTACCTTATACTGCTCGAGTTTGTGGTTACTTTATAACTTTTAAACTACTTTATTTTTGTAGGCAGACTCAAATCAGTAATTATTCAGTTTTATTTACCAAAACCATTCATCTTCTCAGTCGCTGATGGCTGGATATGCAAGACCTCATTGCAATGTGAGCAGCACACCTCGTTTCCTTATGCATATGCAACAGGCAGCACAAGAGAAAATGGCTGCACTTTGCACAGAAAATTGCCTGCCTCTGAAAATTGACAGTGAAAGTCCATCTTTCAAATCAAGTGTGACCGAGGGCGGGCCAGTCTACTGTATCCAGAACAATATCAGGAATTAATTGTTTATCCATGAAATGTAACAAATATTACAATCAATTTTATAATTGGACATGCCATGCGTAACAGAGAGTTAAGGCGAGACACAGCTGAATAGGGAAAATATATAGATGGAGTGATATCGATCTAAAACTGTTGCTGTATATTACTGACATAAATATGTACGTTGCATTTCCTGTCATTTTCTGTTTTCATATATGAATAGGTTGCTTCGCACATCCCTCGCGTGAAAAAAATCTCTCACACATTGTCTCAGTTGCAGCATCAGTGTTCCTTTATTTCAAGCAACATTTTTCCCTGACATAAAATAAGTCATTTTATGCATAAAAACTGCCAAAATTGCCTATATTTCTGGAGATGATGAGGTTTAAATGTATGTAATTTTATTTTGTTGAAAGATTAGTTACAAAGATATATTCAGAAGGTAACTATAAAGATCTTGCTAGTAAATGATAAATGATAGATCTGTAAAAATTCAAATTTTGTCATTTTTAGAGTTCAAAACTCAATGAATCAGATTTGGAATTATATATCTCCTCTGAACACACC
>OMNZ01012732.1:1620-23413 GCA_900303255.1 Lesueurigobius sanzi | reverse complement strand
TGATGGTGCCCATATAGAGGTGTATTAAACTAATGGTGCCCATATAGAGGTGTATTAAACTGATGGTGCCCATATAGAGGTGTATTAAACTAATGGTGCCCATATAGAGGTGTATTAAACTGATGGTGCCCATATAGAGGTGTATTAAACTAATGGTGCCCATATAGAGGTGTATTAAACTAATGGTGCCCATATAGAGGTGTATTAAACTAATGGTGCCCATATAGAGGTGTAGTTAAACTAATGGTGCCCATATAGAGGTGTATTAAACTAATGGTGCCCATATAGAGGTGTATTAAACTAATGGTGCCCATATAGAGGTGTATTAAACTAATGGTGCCCATATAGATGTGTATTAAACTGATGGTGCCCATATAGAGGTGTATTAAACTAATGGTGCCCATATAGAGGTGTATTAAACTGATGGTGCCCATATAGAGGTGTATTAAACTAATTGTGCCCATATAGAGGTGTATTAAACTAATTGTGCCCATATAGAGGTGTATTAAACTGATGGTGCCCATATAGAGGTGTATTAAACTAATGGTGCACATATAGAGGTGTATTAAACTAATGCTGTCCATATAGAGGTGTATTAAACTAATGGTGTCCATATAGAGGTGTATTAAACTAATGGTCATATAGAGGTGTATTAAACTAATGGTGCCCATATAGAGGTGTATTAAACTAATGGTGCCCATATAGAGGTGTATTAAACTAATGGTGCCCATATAGAGGTGTATTAAACTGATGGTGCCCATATAGAGGTGTATTAAACTAATGGTGCCCATATAGAGGTGTATTAAACTGATAGTGCCCATATAGAGGTGTATTAAATGAGGTAAAACAACTCTGACAAACACTGATTACAATAAAACACATCTGGTTAAGATATCTTATCAACTGCCTTTGTAATAAATGTTTAAAATTGTAAAGAGACTTTATGGACACTCTGTACGTACAGTAAACAGACAGAAACTGGCCTAAAACCTGAAAATCTGCAGTGTCTCCCCTTGAAGCCAGGGCAAAATATATAATTACTCTTCAATGCAAGATTGTGTAGTTCAAGTTTACAAGGCCAGTCCTTCCAGCCAAACACTGACATGCATAATTCTGAATTCCTCACATTCTCGCTCCAGGAAAACACTTCTTTCTGCTTCAGCGTTTAAATCCACTTTGTCAAATAACACACCTCTTCATTTACAGCTTAAGGGTCACTGGGGGCCACTGCAGGTCACTGGTTTGTTTATTAGTGCCTCTGTGTTAGTGGGTCAATTACCGAGGACAGATTAGTTTGAACCAAAGATGTGTATAAGGCGACCAAACTTGACTATGCCTTGTAAGTTGGAATCAAAACCAGTTCGTTGTCAATTTTACCACATGCAGAGCTGGAAAGGGAAGAGAATGTTAGTTGTATAGCGTGTCCAAGGTCTGATTTTACATTAATCTCAAACCCTCAGCTGTGGTTGTCGAACTGTTCACACCAAGTACCACTGCAGGCCCATAGATCCAGATCAGATCAGGACCAAACTGGGTCTAAAAAGAGGGTCTCGAGCTAAAGTGGTCTGAAATGTATCACTAAAGATAAAGAATACATAAAATTATCTCTAACCAATATTACCAGATTCTAAAACTGCAGATGACCCCTGTCTGAAGGGAACAGGAGAGGTTTGGGACATTTCAAAAAAGTTCACAACAGTATGATTTATTCATCATCACTATTTATGTCAGTAAAACATTGGTCTTTTTAGCTAGTGCATATCGAGCTTGATCATGTTTTGCGGGCCGGACTGAAGGGCTAGGAGGGCGGCATTTGGCCCCTGGGACTTAGTTTGCTAACCTCTGGGAAAGAGTAACAAAATATGTACACAATATATACTTGTATGTGGTGTCGGAGTTCAGTGGCATTTGGGTTGGCTGGAGTGGACCACAGTTTGCAAAGGGAAGGGCAAGATTACAGTTTATATTGACACCTAATTCAGAAGTCAAAGTGTAAAAATACTCTTTACTCTCACTATAACACAATACTTTCTGAGATTCTGTTTGTAGGAATGTGTCTTACGTCGATTGCTGTTTGGCCCTAAACCGGAACTAAGGAAAACATTGGAGTTTGCATGTTAAATATAACCAAATAACCACCCGTTCCCTGCGAGAATGGGTTGTTATTTTGTGCAATAACAAGTGAATTCGTCCATACTACACCAAACCTCAACTACACACACTAAAGTGAACTCTGAGTAGTGTACTTGGAACAAGACTCTTCAGGTTGCACTGGTTTTAATGAGGCCGTGTCCCTTTCTCAAGTCTAAAAAAAATATGGGGAAAACAAAACACTTTAACACCTTATAGTTGTTTACTTCATGTGTAATCTTTTATGTTTTCAATGTGACAGTTCACCTGAATAACCCCCTCCCCTCAAACCCCTAGATGTCCCTCCCACAATGTCCCATGAACAGTGCGGGTTCTGCTTGTGCCCCTCAACAAACCACTGTAATAAACCCAACAGATGTCTCTGAAAGGTCTTGAGTTTATGAAGGTTCACCCCTTTGGCTGCCAGCTCGAGTAGATTTTAAAATCCCTTTATCTGCTCCATGACTGAATGGTTTGACTCCCTCCTATCTGTCTGACCTGATCCACCTTTACCCTTCCTCTCGTTCTCTCAGGTCAGCACATCAGCTGCAGCTTGTTGTTCCCAAGACCAAGTGCACACTTCGGGGGGGATCGGCCCGAGGCTGTGGAACCAGCTGCTTTTAGAGACTAGACAAGCCTAGCTCAAACCTGTTTTGAAATCCCTCCTAAAACCATTACTCTCTTCACTGGCATTCAACACTGAATATAGGGCTGAAGTAACTGATTATTGATTTTAACTTAGTAATCAGGTCTCTAAAGTCTCTAAAGGTATAGGGAATATATGTTTTTTGTAAATATTTGACCTCTCTTGTGGTGTGGTGAGAGAAATCTCCAGTTTGGAAATAAATACAGTAAATATAAGAGGACTCTCTCTCTCTCTCTTACTTTCACAATCCCAGACTGAAATATAGAGGCTCTGAGCTTTCAAATGAGGAATGGCATGCTCATATATTGCGAAACATGAACTATGATCATCCTACAAACATTACCTTTAAGTTTACTCTATCAAGAAGTCCTCAAACTGCGTCACTTTAGAGTACAGATGAACGCTGCAGTTCATTTTTCAAATTTTTGCCTACGATGGACAACTCCTGTACGACTGAGAACCTACACAAAATGTCTTAGCAAAGGTTTATAAAAATACAATTTCCATGCACCTTTTCCATTCAAAAATATAATTGTTAGATTCATGGATTTCAAAAACAATCCTTTGTTGCAGTCCTAACTGAATAAGATGATTTTTTTTTCAATTGTTTTGACTCCACCTTAATTCTCCCTGTATTTACTTGAGTTCTACATAGTTTTATTATTATACTGGTCAACTACTACAAGCACTTTGGTCAACTACAAGTTGGTGTGGTACAGTATAATATGAAATCAGGCCTAGTCTGTGAAAAAGTTCAGAATTAAATTTGGCTATAAACTGTATCTTCACTGCATTTCACCATTTCTCTCCTCACACAGTGATCCACGGCAGTTATAACACCTCTGAAATAAATGTCTATTCTGATATCGAATTCTCTTTTTATCCAACACAAAACCACAGACTGGCCCCGCATTAGAGCATCTGTGACATGGCCCAAAGCCGCAGCGACACGCCTGCCCTCTCAGCAGAGCTCCGGTGTGTGGGACGTCCTGCACCGGTCAGCACTCTCTGGTCTCACTGAGTAAACAGCAGTCTGACATGTGGCAGCCTGACCTCTCGTCCCAGTGATAACGCCTCTGCCACTGGCCCACTAACTGCTCCGCACACAGGCGAAAATTACCACCACGGCCACTGATGGGGAACAGGGGCACAAGGGGCTTAAAGAAAGCAACATCATTTTCAAATCTCGAAACGGCAGATTAGCAACAACAAAAAGTGAGATTAAGGACTGAGGAAGTACTGTAGCAGTAGGTTACGTTCATGTGACGTCACAACATTATAAAGAGCTGTAGTTTAAAATTGGGGATGGTGGAAACAATGATAATGATAAAACTAAAGATGAAAAAACACAACATTGATCATAATCAAATTAAAGACCTTTAGCCAGCAGAATAATATGGCAGATTTGTGGATCCAAACTCACCAAATAATGACCAAATTCAATCCCAAATTGAGTTCTCCACAATATCAATCTGGGATTGCTACCGTCAAATGTTTTGAGCTGAGGCACAAAGCTCCTCTCACTATTGTTCTTTCAAAAGAAAAATCCTGGTTCCTGCTAAAACAGATTTGATAGCAGCAGCTACGTGTCCTGCGCTGACATGTTTTATTTTGTTTTGGCTCGGCACTTTAGTTGTGTTCGTACAACCCAGATATCCCGCCCTAAACCAATATACTGCCACGTGATTGGCCCAAACGTTGAGGGCGGGAGCGGTACAACATGGATTCTCGCGTGTTTGTGAACTCACAGATACTGCAATAATTCAGCTTGCAGGCTCCCATATTGGCACCTGCTCTCCAACTGAAATCATGACATCATCAAATTCTATGATGTGAACGCAAACTATTAATGTTTAATTGGTGCAGTGGCAGCAGTATTTGTAGAAGTAATAATATCCATCTGAACATGTGTTTTAGCCCTGGTTTGAAAATGCCCATTTTTACTCCTGTGACTTGTGTTCATGTGTAACGTACGTTGTTACAAGCAAGACATCTTTTTAAATTCATATTTGTTTTATGTTTGTATGAAAGCGCTTCATAAATACATTTTGATTTATAAACTCATTGAATCCTCTTCTCGCTTGATCCACTTCTGCACATTCGTTTTGCACATGAGCTTGGCTTGGCTTAATTAAATGAAGTTGTGTCTAAACAAAATAGCTAATTAGAAAACTCTGCTGCAGTGCCGCAGACTGAATCCCTCTCTCCAGACTCCATATGTCGATGTAACGACACTGGAGACACTTGGACCGACTGTGAAGTAGTTATTGACGTAAACATGAGCGAAGAGGAGCAGCAGGTTTCTCTGAGAGCCACTTCAGACTCACTCAGCCCTGACCTGAGCTGCACAGGCCTCTCAGACCCACTTCATCAGCAAACACAGTGTCCTGGGGAGAACCTCAGAGCAAGACAGAGGAGAGGTTGGGTTACAAGGTTTGTCCCAGTCAAATCGATATGATAATTTGACTACAATTATTTTGATAATCTGATCACCTTTGCAAACAAAATATCCTGGTAGAAAAGACACATAGTTCTGGTCGCGGCAGTGGCTTATAGGGCTGTGCAGTTAATGGTCAGTCACAGTTATCGTTATCGAACCAAATTCATTGGGTTGCCCCAGGGTTTTTGTCAAAATTATAATTTTATAAGTTTTGATAGTCAGCTTTATTGTTTCTATAGGGTAACAATTGCTCAAATGGTAGAGAGTTGATAGTTAGTCAAATAGAGTGTGTGTGTAGTGTGAGCTTGAATGATTTGATGCCATTATTACTATTTGAAAGGCTTAAGTCTCTTTTCCAGAGCTACAGTTTGAGACGGGATTCCCTCCAAGTTGAAAACCTGTGCAATACATCTGTGGGACACGACAGTCAGACAAATAACTTTTGATGGAGTTCATGAAATTATTCTGAAGCCAAGCCAAAAACTAAAGGGAAGAAGCTGCTAAAGGATGTGTGAAGGTACAGTAAGTTTTGATTTAATATTATGCTAAGAGCAGCTAGCGTTGTGCTAACAGTGACTAGTGCCATCGATCGGCAAAATCACCTTTTAAAACCACGGTATGATGATATTAATCTCGTAGGACATGCCTGTTTCATGAACGCTGTCTTCTCTCTCCTCTGACAAATCAGAGGCCACAATCTGTTCATGTCATGTTAGTACCAGTTTAACTCGCTTTGGCCTGAAGCAGAGGATGGTCCCAAAACACGCACAGGTTGGCCCCTGGTCTGACACATTTGTAGCCAGTCGAAGTGCATTTAATTGGTTCTGCCAATGGAAAACCAGCAAAAACGTGTTGAGTGTCATCACCCTTTTTCAACTTGGTGAGAATCCTATCACAAGAGAAGACACTAGAGTCTTTTAGTCCTGAAATGAAGGAAATGTAGCTGTATTGATTCATCAAACTTGATTTGTCTACCAGGATGTTAGAACATTCTTGTTTAATCTTCTTGTCTCCGTTTCAGTTTTACTTTTCACCCGGTCGGTCCCAAATGCAGGCTGATGTGGATATTTTGACGGTTTGATCAGAACAAGTCGTCCTTTTAAACTCAGCGTAAGAGTCCAGGCCTGACTGCGACTGACTTCCTTCTGTGTGTTTGTTTTCCTGCTGCAGCTAAACATAGGAGCACATGACCGGCCGTGTGCTGTTCACAGGGACCAAACTGTTCTCATTACATGATTGAATTCATTAAAATACTGATTAAAGGATATTTTTGTGTGAATATGGCGTCAGTACCCACCATCACCCAAAGCCTGGATTGCCTTTTTTCCACATATTGCCCTTCTAGCCAGTACAGCCCAGGGCACAATATACAGACTCGCTCGTATCATGAAGGTCTTGCATTTCCATGACACAGGCTACTCTTTAGGGGGTGGGACCCTCTGAGAGTAGCACAAACACCGCGATAGTGATAGACGATACCACATTTTTTAGAATCAATACGATACCCATATTTTTGGGGTCATATGATATGGCTCAGTTTAATGCTCTGCTGTGGGGTTGTTTGGCTCAGAACAATGAAGTAAGTAAGTCACTCTTTTGTCTATAATTGCTGCCGCACCTTCTATTTTACATATGCTAATTACTGAAAAAGTAGCCGTTTGGTATCAATACAAAGCAAGCCTGGAACACTGTTTTCGACATTCTTTTAGTAAGACAGGAGGTTTGTTTACCTGCTTGATTGTTTCAGCTACTTCCTGTAGCCTTCATCAGAAGGTGGTGAAGTTACGTGTCCCAGATTGCTTACATGGATTTTCCAGTCAGCAGGGGAAGCTTGCTGACTTCTCCAGGACCGTGTCCCAGGTGTGAGAAAGACTGTACGCTCCTTTGTCACGGTTCAAACTGTAGATGTTGGTGCACATTTCCTGATCTCGATGGCTTCTCTGATCCAGCGGTGGCACTTGTTACTTTCGGCACGGCATTGCCCCATGCCATAATGTCCATAATTCTCCCTCTTACAGTGATCGGATATGCTGGTTCTTTTATTGACTGACATTGACTGGCAAATCCAGGTAAGCAGCCTCAGACATGTTACTTCACCATCACGTGACGCTTCTGATGAAGGCTACAGGAAGTAGCCGAAACTAGTCAAGCAGATAAACAAACCTCCTGTCAAACTAAAAGAACGCTAATACCAGTTTAAACTAAGAAGACAAGACAGTATGAGCTTTTTGATGATGATGAGAAAACACTGTGGATGAATACTGCAGATAAAGGCCATCAAATACCTTTAGATGGACTTCATTCAATTATTCTGAAGCTCCAAGACAAAAACTACAGGAAATAAGTAGCTAAAAAAAAAAAGATAAGCTATGTGCTAATGTTATGCTTACAGCAGCTAATCATGCTAATCATCACTAGCACGTCATGCTAGTATCAGTTCAGCTCACTTTGACCCAGGGTTGGCTCACATGGCTTGATCCGGGTCTGACGCGTGGAAACAAAAGACTACACGTGTAGACCAGGCACTGGGCTGGACCGTATCTGCCAGTGGAAAAGGCAGAGATGACAAGCCACAACCAACACCAACCTGATAAACTTTTAAACTGAAAAGCTTGATCAAATTACCTCAGCAACTGTCATTTTAAAGAGTGCTTATGTACTTCAGTAAATTGAATAGGTTACGCGACCTACTTTTTGGGTCCTGAGTCCAGCACCACCAGTTGAGAACCACTTCTTATGAATTTCAATGAATTCCATGATAAATATCAATTTTGAGAAGAACTATGCAGTGTAGAAAGCACACAGTGAGGTGTATAGGTAACAGCCATGACAGTGAGAATTTCAATGTCACACTGTACTACAACGGGCTTTGCCTTTTCAGAATTTGAAAGGAGCAGCTTCTCTTCTCCCTCCCACAGGTTATATTAAAGTCACACATTGCAGCTTATACGATGTTATAACAATGATGTCGCATAAACGGTCATAAAACTCAAAAGACGATGCGTCAGATCTGAGGAGCTGTGCAGTATTTCTCAGTGAATCAGTAAGATGAATCCTCGACTCTATTTAACACTACGTACTATGGCTTTAAGTGAATCAAGGTTAACAATTTGGGTGGCCTTTTATTTGCTCGCTCACGTAAATGGCAACACTTGAACAGAAATAAGCTGAACATGTTTTGCCTGACTGTCGTGGTTTTAATCAGCACATTATTGACTGAGCTGTCAGGCTGCTGTAATGTACCCATGTCACGTCCCCGTTATAGACGCTGGCATCTATTTCCAGACGCTGCTGAGTCACGGACTGTTTTTGAATAAATAAAAATAGCTCAGATGGATCGATACATTTCAAGGACTGAACAATAGCCTGTGTTACTGCCCACTGACCTTCCACACGCACAAAAACCTGGACGAAAGATGTCTAAAAAGGATGTAGTCTACAGCCTCTGAATGTCGTCTATTTGGTCACAAACGATGGCCATAGGTGCCCTGAGGCAGACTGGCAACCCTCTATGTGACATTCATGACCAAATTGGCTCTTTGGAACAGCTCTTTAAGGAGAGCGAGTTGGATCTGGATCTCGGTTGTGAAAAAGGAGACAGATCTTCTTTCATTAATTTTTTGCACAAAAATACCTTGAACAAACTCAAGAATCAGCACTTTTTCCATTCTTTGTGGTGTAAAATTATATTTAGATATAGATAGATTGATAACTTTTGGATAATTTTGATCAAAAGATGTGCCTGTTAGCAATCAGCTCTTGGAAAATACAAGTTTGTATCACTGGAATACTGTATATAAAAAGGAACCAATCTTTGAAATAGACAGATCCCACAGACTCGGCCATAAATCCCATCACTATTTACCTCCAGGCCTGGATTAATATCAACTCAGGACTCACTAAACTATGACTAAATTGTGCGTAAACCATATATCTCAACTTAAAAACACCTAATTTAACTGCATAACTAAAGCATAATGAAATAATCTCTAATTAAAAATCCATAAACCACCTGTAGAAGCCTAAATACCACGAGTGGCATATGTACCATATATATATATCCAAAATAGAGAATATCCTAATAGCCTATAAGAATAGTATATGATTATATTTATGATTTGATCATGTCTAAAGTAAATGTTGTTTTCTTTATATCAAACAGGTTGAACTCAAGCTGCAGAAAATTAGAACCTCTAATGTTCAGGTCTCAATTGGTGAAAGTGGTTGAGAGTATATATAGCTGAAAGATTAGCCAAATACTCCAGAATTTTACTAATATAAGCCTTTGTGATATAGGCCCTTTACTGAAACATGTCCAAATATATAACGATTAGGGCTGCACAATATATCGAAAAAATATATAGGCTATTGCAATATTAGCTGATGCAATATCTGTATTTCAAGAAGCCACCATGTATCACAAAAGCAGTATTGTCTTCCATCAGAAAACTACAAGGTATACTAAACCTAAAACAACCAAAACAAAACAATGCATACATTATAAATGGGCACAAGTTCAGATTGAGTTAGTTGAGCCTGCATTCCTAATTATTATTATTTTTCTGGTTCTGATTAGTGTTTTTTGAAGTCTTTGCTGAAAAATAAATAGTGCCCATTTGTTTTGAAACCGAATGGAACTTAACTATCGCAATAAAATAGATATGACAGTTATCAAATAGCCTTATTGCACCTTTATCTCACCCAGCAATAATTAGGACCTTATTATGCGGACTGACCTGAAAGGGCAGAATGCCGTTGCTGTCCGCCCTGAACTCATCCATCCAGCAGGTCTTGGGTCCGAGCGGCCTGGGGAACTTGGGGGGCGCGATGACGCTCCCGTTTCCGTAGGGCTTCTTCATGGGGGACATCGGGTTCATCTGAGAGGGCATCCCTGCGACGCCGACTCCCATCCCCACTCCTACCCCGACCCCCACCGCCCTTCTCGGGTCCCTGCCGTGCTGCATCCCGCTCCAGGGGTTGGACGGAGCGGACGAGCCCCAGTTTTGGTGATTACTGTTATTATTCCAGTGTGAACTTGACGAGGGCGAGGACGAGGTTGAGCACGAGCCCTTTGGCATGCTGTGATACGCGTTTCTCTGTGGGAAACCTACTTGATTGGGGCTGACAGGGGACCTCCTCTGCTGCTGCTGCTGTTGGGACTGTGGCGCTAAGCCTATTTGCGTAAAATTCCCACCAAACACAGGGTTCACGTGGGGGAAATTCTGGAAAAGCATTGTCCCGTTCACAGAGGGCATTGGTGGGAAGTAGCTGCTGTCATCCACCCCGCTTCCAGTGGACCAAGTGCTCCCGAATGAGGAGTTTGGGGAGGACAGGGAGCCGCCGGTGTCCTGCGTCTGGTGCGGCTGGTGCGGGAAGCTCAAGCCGGGGAGCAGAGGCGACTCCATGGGTGCTTTATCCCTACTGCCACCGCTGGACTCCGCGTCAGACGAGGACGAGGAGGAAGAGGTGGGCTCCAGAGAAGGTGTCGGGGTAGAGGGAGGAGGAGGGTCCGCTTGGTCTTGCTGCTGCTGCGGCTGCTGCTGGTGGTGGTGATGAGGTTTGTCCATCAATAAATCATCCTGCATGGTTTGTCGAGCTGAATGAGAAAGATACGAGGAGTTAATGTTGTTGTTCACGAGATCATACGCGGGGTGTCTGTTGCTGCTGTAGTATCTAATCAGCTGGGACAAGTCAGAGAGCGATATGACGTTGGACGGACCGGGCGAATGCAAAGCGAACGCGTGATCATCCATTTAGAAGAACACTGAAGTAGGTTAAAAACCTAAAAGAAAATCTGTAGGCTGCAAACTTTCAGAATGAATCAAGCATATAGACACGTTATGCCACAAAATGATCCGCGAAAGAGAAGCATATGATACGGCTCTCCAGTGGACTTCGCCACGTCTCCCTTTTCCCTTTCCTTCCACGCAGGAGCCGAGCAGCAAACTGATTCCACTGTGTGCGTTTTTGGCCCAAGGACCTCCCCTAAGTGCATTTGCATACGTCAGTAAATACAGCTGTCCTTCAACAAGGTTAAAGGTACATTTATCTCCACGATACAAGACTCCTATTCGAAAAACTATACGGCGAAATCGCAAATACGCACGGGTTTTCTCATGCGTAAAGATGTAATAAGCGGGATATTGCAAGCGTGAAGTCGTGCCAAGTTCCATGAATTTCCTTAGATTAATGAATCCACATCCGTGTTATGGTGAACGTTTTACAGTGTTGTAAGAATCTGCGGTGTGTTGTGAAGAATATATAATAATTGCGCACAGACTCTGCCCTAGATCCGCATTGACTCACAGCTGGAAACGAAACAAACTGTTCCAGGACTACAAATTGACGTTGCTCACCTTCACGCTGTTATAATAAAAAGCTCTAGGCAAATGTATCTTAAATCATTTCATTGTATGATACACATATGATATGCCACATATTATTAGCTGTTTGCTTGTATGCATGCTGCCCTGGCATCATGTAACATTTAGTTTAGCCTATGTTTTATTGCAATATTCACAATATAGGCTATTTAGGCACACTGTTATTTTATGACTATATAATCCAAATGTAACCAAAACAATCATAAGCTCCATGGTTGAGTATTAAACGTATTAAGAGAAAAGCGCACAATTGTAGCCTTAAAGAGACGATTATAATCACGTATCTATAATTTTAGCAGCCTTGTGGCACTGGCACAACTTCTCAGTAATCGCTCGCACATATCTGCATTGCACACCACACACCCCACCGCTTTAATCCCGTGTTTTCTCCTCCGAAGCGCTCCTTCCAAGGTCATCAAACCGGCGTAATAAGCCGATACTCGGGGACCACCAATGCGGTCACTGCGCGCCCCCGAGCCGGTCTCCCCTGTCGCCTATTTACCGCTCTGATCCCAGGCATCCGATACATGTCATGGAGCTGTCTTGCCCTGTAACCCCCGTTATAATAATCCATATGTCCCTTTAAAACAGACGGCAAACGCATGCACGCGCAGTGGTCGCCCCTCTTTTAAGTTGAGGACATTACCTTTATCGTTCACCGTTTTAGGGGACTCTGTAAAAAAAAAGATATTCAGTTTGCCACGACTGGGCTGATATGACAAACGAGCTGCCCCTGTGCCGAGAGTCAGCAGTTGCCTCAACAGCTGATTGACTGCGGCGCATGGATGATGCCGCGGAGCATGCTGGGAGATGTAGTCTGCTCGAAAAGAATCAAGAAATGAAAGCATTTTGCTGCAATATAGTCTATTTTTGTCGCATACAAACCCTACAGTGGTTTACAACGAACAAATGCCTATAGTATCTGCACACACAATTAAAGGCTCCCTGGGAAGACTTTTGTAGCATTTTCTAATCATTACTGCTACATGGGGATGTAAAAGATATGATAAGATAAGATAGATAAGATAAGATCGTTTTTTATTGATCTCACAATGGAGAAATTTACTTGTCACAACAGCTCTCACAAAGTCAGGAAAAGTGTCATCAAAGAAGCAAAACAACAGGTAATAGTAATAATAGTAACAATAAAATAAAATAGAATAAAAAAAATAAACTCTAGGCCGAATTGTATGAAATGGAGTTATCATTGTTAGTAGTAATATTGAAAGACCAAGTTTGGGCAAAATTTTTGTTGCAATAAGGGCCACATCAGATTTTTGAATTTGACAGGGACTGGTAGTTTCAAATGGACCACAATCATTTAATATTAAATACAAAGAAAAAAGCAACACATTATGTATTGTTTTGCTTTGCCAGTGAAAACAAGTGCATTTTGGGCTTGGTTTTGTGGGTCGGATTGAAGGGCGAGCTGCATTTTGCCCCCAGGCTTTAGTTTGCCCACCTCTGATCGAGACTAGGTTGGTGAGCTTGTATCCAAAAGTACACAAGCTTGTCATAAATTCTTAAATGCAACCATAACTCAAAAGTCATGATGCAAATATAAGCTTTAGCCATATAATTATGGCTAAAGACAGAACATCAGGAGGAGGAACATTTATATTGACACATTCACATTGTCAACTATTTAGGCCGAATGCAGAATATGATAAGGATTTAGGCTACAAGACGATTACATTTAGATTCAGATTCTATGTCACAGAAAACAAAAAAATTATGTTTGGAGCATCAACACTACATAGTTTGGTGTAAAAGTGCAACAGGGTGCATAACCCCAATAGACCCCAGTGTAACATTTAGCCCATTATGAAATCAGTACAACATAATAATAACTGTTATGGCATATCAGACATAAAGTGCAGGGCAAGAACATATGGCTACTGTGAACATGGATAGACTACTCAGAAATGTATTGTGACTGAAATGGCAAATCCATGCATCTTAAAATAATTGTTATCTATGGCTGACTTTATTGAGTTTACTTTGCAGTGTCCTATTGTGTCATATTCATAGCATATTTTGCATCAGTTGGTCTTTTGGAGCTGTATGTGCTCTGTTTGTCTGTTCTTGAATGATCTAATGATTTAGGCTATAACACAATAATAACAACATAATAACAATCAGTGCTTAATTTGTAAATCTGACTAATGTGTTGAATGGGAACACTCCCATCAAACATAATTCACAGGTTATATCATGGATTTTTGCCAGATTATTCCTAAATCAAATCTATGTAACTGGAAAGCAGTTTTGAGTTTCAGTAAAAAGCTCAGATCAATCTGTCAGGGTTATATTAAAACCATCACAGGCGACCATGAAGGATGATAAAGGTATATTTAACCTTGTCTGTGCAGCCAGATGTATTTCTAACATCTCCAGGACATCTTGTCTTCTTTGAAGGGGGCTTGAGCTGCGGATAATGATCTATTTTCGTTCTTCTGACCCGCTCAGGACCAGTAAACCCATTAAACTACAATTCCCACAGTGATTTACTTCCGCGTTGTCTTTGTTTTGATGACGTCAGACGCACGGCCGTGTCTATTTTGCTCAGCGAAGACAGACGAGCGCTCCATGATGGATCCAGCGGTCACGCCGAAGCGAAAACACAAGTGACAAGCTAAACTTCTCGGGTTTTAGGATAGATTTCTCGTCCGATCGTTGCGTTAGCGTTAGATCGTTGCCATGAACGTAAATAAATAGTTTTGTCTGGACGCTAAATGCGAGGCTGCAGTGGTTGCGCTGTGACTGCACTAAAGGCCCTGTGTGAGAGAGAGAGAGAGAGAGAGCAGCAGCGTAGTAGCTTGGTTGCTAGCTTAAATAGTTTGTGCGCAGATTCCTACAAGTCATTGATTTGAATATTCTTATTTTATCGACCATTAAGTGAAGGGGACATAGAAGCAGGACAGAGACTCGCCAAAGACATGTCGGATCAGAGTGCGGTGGCCATGCAGCAGAATTTGGACAGGTGAGTTCAGCTAACAACAGCTAATGTTATGTAGCCGCAGGGTTACTTACAAAACTGGCATTATTCTTGTTTTTTTTTTGTTTTTTTAACGCATTTCCCTTGTATATAAGCTACGGCAGCACGATACTTTGTAAATAGGCACTGTTCTAATATAAAGTTACCCAAATAATATCGATGGTGCATAATGTCCTGCACTGTTTTCATCGCAGTTGCCTGTAATTCAATCCCATGCAACGTTAGACCACAATTTCTGATGCAACTTGTTCCCCATCTATTCAAAATATGCTCATCCCGTCTGAGATGTAGTTTTTGTTCTTGATTTACCCGGTTGTAGTACCATTTTTTTTTTTGTGGCTGCATTATTGTAAACATTGCAGCAAAGTATTTCTCGTAAACCAACCAGAGAGTGAAAGTGGAGGGGAAAGTAGTGTTTACGGAAAATGCTGAGGAGGGTTGGACTTTGTGACCTATATAACAGTAGCTGCAGGCAAGAAATGAATCTGTTATTTGGTTTGTAACAGAGAAGTTCCTCAAATTATGCTTACCATCACAGGCATTGTAACAAAATAGTTTAAATAAAGGCACAAGAGAGTAGTAGGGATAACTGCGTCTTGTTGACTATTTTAACCTTGAGTGCATCCATACTTTTTCATGGCAATACTTTGAGATATGCCCAGTAGCTAAAGTCTAATGAAAAGAATCAGAATAGATTTTATTGGAATTGGCCGTGAAAGGATTCACACACTAGGAATTTCTTCATTCTTATCAGTTAATAGGTTGAATTCACGTGACATCGCCACATTGTAAAGAGCCTATTGTTTAAAATTGAGGCGAAGGGCAGCTGAAAGTCCTGTGCTAACTGTGGCAACTGTCAAAATGCAGATTTCTTGTCTTAGTTTGTTGCTAATTTCTCTGTAATTCCCGGCCCAATCTTCGTGAAACCAAAACTGTCACAAAGTCTTCTCAGTCAGCACATATGAACTAAGGTCTAATCATTCTTTTCATGGTGTCCAAATGTGGGCACAATATTCAAAAATAAAAATAATGTGTTTTATGTTGGCCAATACACTTAGACTTAGACAGACTTTATGGGAAATTGCGTTGTCACAGTAGCTCAAACAGTAATACTCTTAAAATAAACAATAACAACAAAATAATAATAAAATGTGAATAAAGAATCAGAAAATAGGTACCCTGCATATACATATGTAGGAATATGTACACATTTACAGGTATAAAATACAAGATAAGATACTAAATGCTATAAAATAGGCCTTTCAGCCATAAGAATAATATGGCAGGTTTGTGAATCCAATCTACTAAATATTGAGTAGGGAAAACAAATACATTTATGTTGCAATAGCTTTTACAATATTGGTAGTACTATATAGTAATATGCCGTTTTTGTCCCTCTTGAGTTGTTCACGACGTCCTCTGGAGCACTATAGCGGCATTTGACGCAGCACTTTGTGTAACTGTTGGACTATGGCCCGTTTCTTTGTGGGTACACTGACCTTTGCATGGTACACAGAATATTACCTGCCATAATAACTGTTACAATATTGAAGTTACCACGTTGATAATTGTAGTGTATGGTGCAGTGTTATACCAGTCTTTATTGGTGCTCCTAGATTAGATTGCATTGTATGAGAAGTGTCATCAACATAATTCAACAATCAAAGTACATGCCAATACAAACGTGTTTTATTGACAATGAATAGTTGCTGGGATAAAACTGTCCCGTATCTCTTAGTTCTACATTTTGGAACCACCAATCTCTGTCCCAATACCGGAAGAGGTGGTTCGAGCGGGTGCAGAGAGTCTTGCATTCTAGAGATCAGTCTCTGCAATTGATTGGTGTAGAGCAGGGGTGCCCAAAGTGCAGCCCGTAAACTAATTTTGGTTGGCCCTCAGACACACATAAGAGGGGTTGTTCTCTTTACTGCACGAGATGGTACTCTTTACTGCACGTTTAATTATTCTAGAAAATTATAGCCTCAATGTATGATCATTTTAATAATACTAATGATAACAATAATGGCTTGTAAGTTGTATTGCCTTTTTCAAACCTGAGTACCAAGTTTCTCAAAGCGCACATCATACTCAGTGGTAATGAAAGCGAGGTTGCCATTCTGCGCCATCAGCCTCTCCATCCATTCACTCTCTCACATTCATTCTGGCCTACTGTACATGTTTTTAGTTGTAGGGAAAACCGGAGCACCCGGAGGAAACCTATGCAGACACAGGGAGAACATGCAAACTCCACACAGAAAGGCAGCGTACGGCCCGGCGATTGAACCTGGGTCGAACCCGGGACCTTCTTATTGTGAAGCATGAGCGCTAACCGCTGCGCCACCATGCCGCTGCGGTCTATGGCCCTCGATGCCATTTTAGTGTGACAGTGAGACAGAGCTGCTTTAAGCTCAAGGCTAAACGAAAGTGTGGCTCTATTGTTAAAATCTCTGGTAAATGCACAAATAGAGTTCGGGAAAATTCACTGTTACCATGGAAATCCGCCATCGGTCCATTGACTAACATTAGCTAGAAACGGTATAAAAAGAGCAGAAGAACAATGTTAGCTGCTGAGTCACTGATGGAAAATACAGCTAACACACTGTAGTGTCAAAATGCTTTTATATGAACGATAACTCCAGTATTTTACCATTTAAAACCTCCATTAGTTTATTATGGACAAACCTGCTGCAAATCCCATATACTTTACAATATTACATCACATTCCTGAACTGTATTGAATGTTGCATTGACCACGGTCTCTGGCCCTCAATGCCATATGCACTTAAATACACTGTTTTAAAAGTTTGGACTCCCCTGGTATCGAGCGACTCTAAGCTCTGTGGCTGTCCGACCAGCTTGCCACCCCATTTCTCAAAATTGTTCCTCTGTGGCGGCTGCATATTATAAACGCTTATATTTTGACTGTATAATGTGCACCAATGACTTGCTAATACAAGAATCTCTTATCTCTCATATACTTCAACTAAACATGCTTCAGCTCTACTGTCTGGCAGCTGTGATATTGTGATTTTTAGTTTTAGCATTGAACTTCATTTGTATTTTAGTGATGTGCGACCCTGGAGTTTCCAGTTTGCTACGCTCTTCTCCAGACTTGGTGTTGGACAAAGTGCCTCTGCAATGCAGTGTTTCTGCGGTGTTCAGTCTCTAACCTTTTGCAGAACCGTCTTGTTTTGGTCTCTTGCAGCTGTTCTTGAAGCTCGTGTTTGGTTTGTTCAGATCTTGACCCGGAGTTCGTCTGAGAAAACAACCCAGAAATACGTTGTGCAATGGATGTTTGCAGCTTGAAGTTTATTTTTTCTCTGATTCTAAACTTTAATGTAGGCCTTGGTGGTATAGTATTAGGATTTTATTCCTCCTATTGATTGATCTCATTGTTGGTTTCATGGTGTATGAGATAAACACGCCAACACAAGGATGTAAAATAATTCAACAAAATAGTTCAATTGAAGGAAAGGTGTCCCAACAGGCTATAAATAATTACAACTATCCAAAAAGTAAATAAAAGTTAACAATCTAACATTAACAACATTAAAAAAAGGATCTAACAACCAAGAATACAAGGGGTCTCAATGAAAAAGGGAAAGGGAATCTGATTTGTATAGCGCTTTTCATATGACATAGTCACACCCATAGCGCTTCACACATGAAAGGGAGGGGGCTCATTCACTCCATGCTGATGGTGGTAAGCTACTTTTGCAGCCACAGTTTCCCCTGGGGCAGACTGACCAAAGCGAGGCTGCTCACATCTGCGCCAATGGTCCCTCCGACCACCACCAACCACTCACACATAGGCATTGGGTGAAGTGTCTTGCCCAAGGACACAACGCAAAACGAAAAACACAAAAGTTACAACATTTGGCTAGTCAAGTGACCACTAAAGAGACAACATGTGGCTGGTCTATTCTACTAGTACTACTATATTCTATTCTATGTAAAACTAGTAAGAAAGTGGTCAGTCCGTTCTGCCAGGTTCCTCCCTCCATCGACTGACTAGGAAAAAATTGGCCCACGAACAAGACCTGATTTATTATAACAGAATTGAAAACAGTTTCCCTTTTATGTCTCTAAACTCTGCAACAATTGGCTGTCTCTGCCGCAGGACTGTAGACTTGTTGATTAAAAAGCCCAACACCGCCGATAACTGAGACGGATTGTAGATTTAATCACTATTTGATCAACATTTGGTTAATGGGTTGCATTAATGTACTAGAATCTGATGATGTCACAATCTCAGATGGAGCAGGGGCCAATACAGCTCTGTGAGAGAGACAGATTTGGAAGAAAATATCCAAAAAAATGATCTTGTCTGTCAGAACTACTATTATTTATTTACCTACCAAAGCTCCGTACATGACGGCATTGCAATTGCTCGTATTCTGTTAAGAACATAGTGGATACACATGATAGAGGTGGGCAAGATAATTTCAAAATTGTTGTTTGGAAGACAATGTTGAGACCCCCAGTGTCAGGAAATCAACAAAAAGCTACAAAAACACAACAATACAAATGAGACAAACTTTTAATATACTGGTGTAATAGTGTGTTTTTTCTGCACTTTTGTGGTTTATTACCAACAGTTATCTGTTTGATGACACAGCAATCTAAATTAAGATGTCTGCTAGTGCATTTTTGCATATTTTTGATGGGTAATATCGATCCCAATGTTGCACACTCATATCCCATATCGTACGTCTTTTTAATATCGTACAGCCATAAAAACTTCCATTTTAAACTAACTCTTTAGACTGTTGTGATGTCATGTGAACGCGCCATCCCACAGCCTGATCACGATACATTATTTGTCCTCTACACACATATCCCATCTACACCTAGGTAGTTTAGACCTCTACAAACTCTACAATACTATCTACTTCGCTTGTGCGGCTATAATCTTGCAATATATTTCCTTTAGGTTTACTTAAGTCTTACTACTTTGAACTCGGGGACCTCCAGATTCCCACAGTCACGTGACCAGCGCCCACTGAAAGGGCCCATTGTGGTTGGTCTTAAAGAAAAACAGCTCTGCACCTAGAGACGACCAGGGTCAGTCTGTGGCACGTGAGATCACAGAGGCTTCTCACAGTCGAGTGTCTGGTACTTTGTAGATGAGGAGCCTTTGTTTTGGTTCTATGGAGATGGGGATCGTGCCGTCAAAGAGCCTCAAAGTTACCAGGAAACAATCGGAGGTTTTAAAATGTACAATATTCAAGTCGGTGTTCGCACAAAATTATTCGGATGCCGGAGTCTGTGTGTGTATTCAACACGGGAGACGGGATTTTTCATTGTTTGAAAAGGATTTTGGTGGGTAGCGGGACCATTTTAGTGAGTCGTAAGCCTTTCCCAGAAACACCTCTGTCAATGTATCAACTGAGAAAGCAGAAAACACACTACCTGAAACCTGTAAGCTTTATAGGCTGTTCAATCAAACTGCATTGCCCAAAGCTGCTACGTGTTTTTGTTGATTTGAATACATTTGGCTTGTAGTTTGTCATCCTGTGGTGATAGTGGGGGCCATACCAGTTGAGAACTACTGGTCTAGATACTAGTGCTGTCAAAGATGATGCTTCAACTCATGAATAATCAAAATCAAAATTATATTAAAACCAATTATTCATGGATTATTCTCGAATTAATCACTGTATATTTTGACTAAACTTTCCTGTATCTCAAGCGTTACCCAAGTCCACAATGTTTTATGTGGATGCTTTGGATGCTACTGTCGGCTTAGTGTGGACAGCAACTACTACACACATCATTGATTAATCGAAAATCGCAACTGGGATTAATTGTAGATTATGTCAATAATGTTAGATTTTTGACATTTTCCCCCAGTCGCCGTGACATTGGCCTGGTTAGTCAGATTCTGCATTACTGGGTAGGGATGGGCGGATCGGTACTACAGTGTCAATATAGCGATACCAAACGGCTACTTTTTGATGGCTACTTACTGGGGTAGGGGGTTGATACTAATTAGCATATAAAATAGAAGGCGTGGCAGCAATTATAGGCACAAAAGAGCGACTAACTTTATTGTTCTGAGCCAAAACACCTCACAGGAGCAGAGCATTAAACTGAGCCATCCATATCATCAGACACGAGCTGCAAGTTCATGTTCGTTTGTTTGTCATTTAAGTATGAATTTTATACTTTATACCAGTTTACATTATTTGAATAAACATTACTAATATAAAATGACCAGTTTTAGAATTGTACTGTATATTGTTTGAAATGCATGCACCCATATGTAACGACTCCAAGAATATTGGTATCGTACCACTATTACTCGGCGTGAGCGTTTGCTCTGGGATCACTTTCTTTCCTAATCTTAATATCATGTTGCATTCGTATTTTGTTCAGTTCTGGCTTAAAATCCCAGTACCTAACTTGTTTCATGTACTAGAGTGGAATTGTTCTTGCCCTCGGTATCGGCATCATGTGAAGAATTGGGATGTGCAGAAGGGTTACTGCCAAATTCCACATCCTCCGCTGCGGAGCGTCATGAAGGACGCCGTCTGTACGCAGCAAATGCGTAACTAATGAAACCCCAGCGCTGTTCCACATCCTCCGCTGCGTAACGTCTCCACTGCGTAACGTCTCCACTGCGTAACGTCTCCACTGCGTGACTGCGTTGTATCAAGTCCAAAATACGTACCCTGCGTATTTTTTCTCTCCGTCATCGCCGTAGAAGCTACACCAGATCATATCGTACCAAAACAGAAAAAGAACACCAACAACATCCGTTTTTCAAAATGAAATGTATTAAATAGCTAGCATTTACAATATATTTAAAAACGTTTTGTTGACAGTCATATGTATGCAATGTCTACTGGTTATAAACGAATTTTGTACGTAGCAATTTTACGTGTGTGTATAAAGGCGAAATAAACTTTTTTCAAACCACCCAGGTCTATTTGTGTTGCCAAAATATAAGTATTATTTTATTAAATACTGTCAAATACCTTTTACCGCGAGACCTCATAGATTTGATAGATCTCATAGATAGATAGACCTCTGAGATTTGACCGCAGCCTTTCGCATGTAGTGGGCTTTGGCGAGACGGAGAAAACACGGAGACGTTACGGGGCCAGACGGTCATGCTCCGCAGCGGAGGATGTGGGATTTGGCAGTTAGAAAATCAGGTATCTTGCCTGATGTTAATCTTGTTCTTATTCATA
>OMNZ01012723.1:5544-29755 GCA_900303255.1 Lesueurigobius sanzi | reverse complement strand
CTCACATGCACACCCACACCCGCATCGCGCAGGGCTTTACATGATCTAAACACAAGAGGGTCCAGCCGTTCAATGGAGGTTCTGGTCGGACTTTGAAAGAAATTTTTGGATGAGAATGGAACCAAAGAGGAGAGAGAGAGAGCCAGGCCTCTGCTGATACGTGGCTCTGACATTTCTGGTGCAAATTGACGCTTTGAAACTACGTGCGTAAGACGCGCAACATGTGACACTCTTGGTATGAATTCGGGGTTAAGGTTGGAAAACATCTTAGCCTATTTCATATGTAATAGGGCTCGTTACCTCTATTGTCTCACCCTGGGCTAAGTTCTAAGGTTGTTGACACTTCCCTATGGCCCTGCTCCGCCCAGTAGTCCAGGCTCATTAGCATGATATGGAGATGGTTTGGGTCTGAGGTTGTTGTTGTAAACTGGTTTCTGTCTCAGTTTGTTGTTATAGACTGGATCTAACTTAAACCTAAGTCCACCATTGCGATTCATGGATGGGTTCTCTTCTGGTTTGCTCTTAAGAGGCCCACAGACGTGTTTAAGGCTTTACTCGCTGAGGAAGATCTTTGGACTAAGATCGAAACGTCCAACACTTCAACTACAGAGTACAGAAGCCTGAAGAATATTGGCCTACGATGACATTAAACCAATGTTTGGCTCCCTGTAGGCAAGGCAAAGTAGCAATACATATCCATGGAGACAAGCTGGTGATGTCAGACCCACAGCAAAAGTTACAAGTCAGGTCTTTTCTCCCCGTAAAGATGAATGTTTGTAGGGATATTTTCCACCAATAGGAACGTAATTCATCATTGAATCTATTCTATTCTATGTATTGTGTGAAATGCTAACCGCAATAGTCCGTTAAATCAAGTGGGTGCGGGAGGGAGGGGCGCAGGCTGGTGAAGGTCAGATGCGTCGGCGCGGGCAGATCGTACCAATGGGACCCCGCAGCGTTGGCTTGGCATAACAAAACTCTGAAACCCCAGCATTAAGGAAATATTTGGAGAAAGGGGCTTCATGTTTCACAAAGCGGGAGGAGGGAGAGAGACACACGCAAAAGAGATGATGGATTAACGGAGGAGGAGAAAACCCGAGCTGGAGGATACGAGCCCAGAGCAGCTGTGAGGATTTAGACATCCCTGGTGGGGTCCGTGTAACAGGGTAACGTGGTACAGAGAGGGCTCGGCTGTAAAAGTTGTATATGATTTAGTTTAAAATGTTTTCTGATCTGTTAAAATAAAAAGATACACTGCAAAAAAATGGCATCTTAAGCAAATTTAGATTTATTATCAAATTCATGTGCAGTGTTATGTTTCTCAATTTATGCGCAAAAATATTTGTTCCATTGGCAGATCATTTTACTGACCAATATACTTCTTTCAAGACATTTTCACTAGTTTTCAGAATCCTTTTTGCAGTGTACTTACTGTGCAAGCCCAGAAAAGGATTCTCTGAGTCCCCAGCACTAATTTATCACATGGCGGCGGCGCGTTAAGTAAAGTTTACCATTTCCTCAAGTGCTCCAGCCATTTCCTCCCAATTTCCACTGGGGAATTTCAGTGCTAATGCTACATGTCTGTTCCTAAGACCTTTTTTTGTTATGGCTATAAGGGCCAGTTTAGCTTATGTGACTGGCCAGTGTTTGGTTTTTGGTATGTGGCATCTATTCACCATCTACAAGCACTTTCCATAAAGACTGAGCTCTATTGTTGGTGTAGTCCCAGAGTGATGGAACCAACAGGATGTGACAATCTGGACATTTGTGTCTGTCTGACTTTTGGAGGTTCAAGTTACACGTGGGTTTCAGGAATAAGACCACCTGTAGATTAGTGCTTTGAGGTAAGTAGCACCTAGAAAAGAACTGTTTTTGCGTAGTAAACTGGCACAGGTTTACAGGGCAGCTTTTGGTTAAGACCTGTCTAAGTTCAGTTTGACCTGCTTCCCTCATGGTGTAATTATTGTCCAGGTTTAGACCCGATTCAGACCCAGTTTTCTCTTGCTTTATTTCTGATTGATTGCGTGAGTTTAGACCTGGTTTAGTCGTGGTTTAGTCATGGGTTTAGTCCTGGTTTAGTCATGGGTTTAGTCATGGGTTTAGTCCTGGTTTAGTCCAGGGAAATCATCGTTTCATTCTGTCCCTGGTTTAGTCCTTTTTAGTTTGGTCTTGGTTTATACCTTGATTTCAGTCTCTGCTTTAGTCTGGTTTACTTCTTGGTTTAGTCCTGGTTTAATCCAGATTCAGTCTGTGATACTGTCTGATTTTAGTCCTGGTTTTAGACCTAGTTTTCTCCTGGTTTAGCTCTGGTTTAATCATAAAAACCACTGAATCACAATATGACGATGTTCCCAAAAAAGCAGATCGTTATGGAGATCAGATCACGATTAGATTTTTATCATAATATCATCCAGCCCTGTTTTACTGTATGTTTAAATAAAGTTAAATAACAATCAACTACATCTTAGTTTTAAAACATACATCACACATTTAATTGCAATACCTATAAATAGCAAACAGATCTATTTCCCCCAAAACCGTGCAGTCCAAATAGTTTCATTTGTGGCGCGCAACTCGAGCCAGTGCCAGCAATTCTTTAGAAGTGCAGCACAGACCCAAATCTAATCCTCTTTAATAGCCAATTCCAATCCCAAACAAAACGCTCCAGTTCCTCTCTTTGCAGCACAAGCGCATACAAAAATGACCAGGCATGCATACGGCTCTCTCTGCCTGATTTCGGTGTAGGCTTTCCCCCGTTTGCGTTCTAACAACGTTCCTTATGTAAGCATCTGCTCAACCACAGCAGAATGGGAGTTGACATTTCAAAAGCGCGGCTCCTATGCGAGCGCGGGCCACCGGACTCCTACCTCACCTCCATTTATCACGGCAAACGAGTGGATGACAGAGTGAGAGCTGTCCGTCAGCGCCCTCACACACACCAAGACCCCCCCTCCCTCCCTCCCTCCTCCCTACATCCTCTGCCCCATGTGCCGCCGACTCCGCGCTGGGCTAAGTTTCAGCACCATCTGTGGCTTAAGCCTTTTCTGCTCCCGGTGCAGGGACGTGCCCTTTGCAAATGTAGAAACAACAGACAAGACGGTCCTGCTGGGGGGTCATCACTCTTCTCTGTTGGGCGTCTTAAATACTTTAGTGGAGATTTGGGACGTGTAGTGAGCCGCGCTGCTTCGAGGCTTCCGGTGGCCGCGTTCCCTTAGTTTTGACTTTACAGCTATTTCGGGAGTTCTTGGGAGATGAAAGGTGGGGTTTGGAAATAGCGGAGATAAAAATGGCACCAGGATGTGAATTTAAGGAGAGACGCGGCAGGCAAAAGCACATTTTTTAAAGTTTCAGGTCTCCAGTTTGCTCTCGTAATGTAGAAACTTTAACCTGGAAATGGTCCGATCTTTACAACGGGGAGCGTAATTATTGCACTGATTCGTCATTTCTCCATAAAACGATATGGGAAATTGTAACTTAAATGACCATTTTCTCACATTGTGGCGACAAATCTCCTCTTTTGTATCTTTTACAGACTCCAAACCTTGGACTCAACAACATTTTTGAAGGTTTGTTTTGAGGGATTTTTCAATATTTGATTCCTTGCCTGATTTATTGAGTTTTGAACCCCAACAAACAATGCAAAATTATTATTATTTTCACATTTATTCACTTAGACTAGACTGTAAATGACCAAACCTTTTATTTATACTCTGAGTGCCCCCTGCCTCGATGGTTTTGATGATTAGTTAGAAAGTGAATGACTAAAACCTTCTATTTATCAGTAAAAAGAAGACTTAATATTCTGAAACTCTCACTCTTTACAGTTAAATGTTTTAAATAGCTTTTCTTTGAACATAATAATCAAAAATACAATTCAATTTGATTTTATTTTGTATGTGAAATTATTCCAAGTACCTCCTTCTAAGCTACCCGTACCGCTGGTTGGGAAAACACTGGTGTTGCACGCATTTTAACAATTTGAAATGTTTTTTGGAGTTTTGCAGAAAAAAAATAATACAAAATAATACTTACATCTAGCGTGTCTTCATTGATCACAAGCATCCCCATGTTCTTGGTCAATAGCTTGCAGGAATGTCCTAAACACAAAATCATGCAGTCAGAAAGGGCGCGTTCAAAAAAATAATAAACATGACATTAAGATGCAGATTTGTGAAGGAAAATTGCGGAGCCTGAAGGACTCAAATAAATGCAATAGTTATTATTTCATATGAACTTTGTACTCGCATGCCTATCATCATGCCATTATTTAGAACTGGTTTAGATCAATCACTTAAATATGCACATTCATGACTTTACAACAACATATTAAAGTGTTACAGCCTGAAGTCACTGTCTGTGGGACATGAGTAATGAGTTTGGTTTACAAGGGTTTGTCAGTTTCCTGTTTTAATAGGCAGTTACAACTCTGGGCTGGCCAACACTGCTCTCAGGGGAAAAGTCTTGGCTGGGACAGAGGCTGAGGGTCACCAGCGAGGTGGTAGATCGCCTCCCATTAGGGAAAAAAGAAATGTTCGCAAACTAAACTGAGGCTTTCAGTCGGATCCCACAGTTATAGGAAGGGCTGCCATCTGTGGCATAACCACAGGAATATTTGTGGCCTTCAACACTTTGCTTCTGTCTGGAGAGAGGTTTTACTTTCCTTCAGGGGATTGCCGCAGAGAAAATGTGCTGCGAATACATGGGTGGTATTCTTTTCTGACTGAGATATGGATGAGGCATGCACAATGCAAAACTTAGAGTCAACACAAAAACACTGGGGTCATGAATGGAGGAAATGAGAGGGTTTGGCCTCCAGGACTCCAGCAAACAGGGCGGGGTGTGGTTCTGGAGATTATTTTCTTAAGGGCAAAGGTGTAAAAGTCCCAAAATCTGCCAATGTGTGGAAAATGTCTAGCCATCTGAAAAATGTTTCTGATCCTTCCCGCTTGTCAGTTTCGTATGTCCAACATATGGATGGATGGATGGACACAATGCCTTTTCAATCTCTACACTGAAAATTGCATGCCGGGCTTTTTACATCCTGGTCAGAAATAAACCCTGCTGTCAGGGGATTTGAGGAATGCCCCATAGCAACACAAATGTATCCAAGATGCAAATATTTTAGAGGCACATTTTGCCAAAACAAAAGTGCAAATTTAGTCCAGAGTGCCAGATTAATATTACAATGCAAATGATATTAGCCCTATTCTGCCCTACAAAGGAAAAGTGCAGAAGATAGAGAAAAGGGGCCTTAAAGTTTAGATGTGTATGTATCTTTGTGTATGTTGTATTTATTCCAATGATAGACTATTCTTGCAATATCTTATGATGAGTAAATTTTTACCTTTTAAAACCGGTAACTTTATCATTTTACCCCAAACTGTGTAGTTTAAGTGGCCAATACAGAGGGACATGAGAAAACTTTGTATCATTGACAGATTTGTAGTTACTGCAAAGTTTGCATTACGATTTCTCCAAAATGAGGCAGAATTGAGCCATAAAACTTTGTCACTAAAATAAAACATGAAGCCTGTTCAGGGTTCCCGCTCGTTACTTTCAATTATTTTCCAGGTAATTTCTAGGATCTTCCATGCATCCATCAGCGCCCCCTGTGGATGCGATCTAATAATGACTAAAGCCTATAGCCCTTTGGTCTGAAGAGATTCGCTTAGACATGTAAAGCATTTGTTTTCTTGGGAACATGGTAAAACGGGGGTTCGGGGATCCTCCCCTGGGAAAATTTTGAAATAGAAGATACTTTTTCCCGTGTTCTGGAGCAGAATGAGCTGGTCTTTAGTCTGGTGGTGTGGTGAACAAAGTATCGCTTACATTTAGTTTAAACAGAAAAGCAAAGGGAGGAGAAATATTTTCAAGGACAAAATATGTTTTTCCAGGACAGTTGAATCCATGACTTGAAAAAAGATAGGTAATTTTCCAGATTTTCAAGGTTTTCCAGGTAGTGGGAAGCCTGCTGTTTTTTGTCTCAACTCAATTTTGACAAAATACACAGATATTGCACTTTTCCTCTGTAGGGCTGTATTAACCTGGAATGATTCAAACAATTCAACAGGAAACAGGAAGCAGAAAATGGATTTTTGTTCATTTGTGAACTCACAAATCTCATGAAAACCCAGCTTGCAGCATTAGCCAACCACAAAACTTCACATCTGAAAAATGTGATGTATGGAATTTGCACCAAATTGACAAAAGACTCACAAGTGTACACCGTGACCTTCTTCAATCAACAAGTTAATCAGCAGAATATTTACTTTACATCATGCAGTGCCGGTTTGAGAGTACTCCTAAACATGGGTGTATAGTCTAGTCTGCAACTTCTGGTATGTCATTCAGGGCAGGCAGTCTGTTTAATGTCAAAGTTATACATTTAATATAGGCCAACACTGACTGTGCCAAATGTGACTTTCAGAACCAAACACAAAAAGTATATTTGACTGGCCCACTGCGGCAATCTAGTCACAGGGATCATTTTCTGTGAGTGAAATGTCAGAAAACAACATGAATATGGAGTGGAGATTTTACAGACTTCATAGAAAGGTGGCCCTGGAGGAGTATGTGCTTGTGCAGAGCGCTCTCACTTCTGGCGTGGTCAACACAAAGGGCTGATTCAGTCGGGCTGCAGAGGTAGGTAGCCTCAGACGGAGGCACTCACCATATATATTTTTCTAAACTCTGCGTTAATATGTCAGGGGTATAGAAAGTTGATCTATTTGTAGTAGCCGGCCACATTCAAACACATACAGTAGCCGCGCTTTTAAAGAGACGTGTCAATTCCAGACTCTCACATCCCAACATTAGCAATACCTTCCTGATAAGATCTGTAAGAGGATAATCCCCAGAGGTGCCACATATGTGAGAGGTAGAGCCTTGTGTGTGTAAGCATGTTATTTATTTCATGTCCGTGAAGTGTGCTCATACATCATTTAGTATTTCTGCTGGATATGCGTGATGAGGAAACGCTCCGCTGTCAATAGTTTGTCTTGAGGAATGAAGAATGACCGTGTGACTGAGTGGAGTACCTGTGTGAGGCCACCCTTCAGCCAACAGCGCGGCGTATCAAGTTCACTTGTGACTTTTAGGTTGACTTTGGTTCAAGCTCATGGGCGCAGTCCCCGCACAAAGTCCAGCTGAATCATAACTGGCTAGTCCTTTGACAGCTGTTTTGCTTAAGCGTTATTCAGACATCATGTCCAACGGGGAAGGGACTGCGTTTCAGCTTGAACCTCACGCACAAACCTCACCGATATTAATGGCTGTTTCCTGTTTGTCCCCAGTCAGGATCCAGATCTTGATGTCAGCTTTCATCAGTGTCTCTATGGTTTCGGGAACTTTATCCTGGAGCTTGTCCTCGATGGCTGTGGCTCCCAACAGCTGCAGGTTCTACAGCACAAGAGGACATGGACAAAGTCAGGAGAGTTCGATAAGTCAAATTCACATGACATCATCCAAACATAAGGTCACAAGGTTATTACAGCAAATCCGTAGACCCAATCCTGCAAAAAGGGCTCCTGTACTCCATCTAGAATGTCGTGAACCTATAAGCGCTAATTAAGAACGGGGAAGGTCTTTGAATCGTCACATGCCACAGGAACACACGAGCCTGAATGTTCTGCCTCTAATCAGCTGCTCTTGTTTATCACCCATAACGCTGCAGCTCGGGTGTTCGGGATCAGTGACTGTGCTGCATTGCTTCCACCCACAGAACTCGGGGCGCTTTCCCAGGAAAGAAAGAAGTTCTCCGGGGCTCGTTGTGGGGCCGATCGCGGAACTCAAGACATGACAAGACGCAGGGGGTGAAAGTGAGACGAGAGCCAGCAGCGGAGGAGAGGGGAAGGAACGGGAGGCTTTTACAATTTGACTTGAACTCTGAAGTCTTTATAAAGCAAATAAATACAATGGGAGATTCGTAAAGTGGTATACAAGTTGTTTTAAGATCATTTATTTCAAGATTCCTGCCCAAAGTCAGGGTGGGACCAACAAATTGTAATTTATGTTGAGGTGGAGGTACACTGGAGAAGGGTTTTATTGGATGATGCAGAAACAATAACAGAAAACCTGCACATGAAGCAAGTTTTGGTTCTCTAGCCTACAGCTTTCTTAGTTATATGTGTTATTATTATTTACGTGGGAAAAATTCATGACTTAATGTACAATTCTGTGTGCCTAATATTTTCTTTGGGAGGAATGTATGTACAATTACATCTAACATACATTTATTGGGGTGGGGACAATGCTCATCTCTAAAGGGGCTTTAGACGAGAAAACAATGTCCTAATAAAAATAATTAAAGTTAAAAATGAGATAAATGTATAATGTAGATAATTATTATATAATGGCTTATTATCAAAAGAGATTTACTGTAACCCTGGGGTCTCCAACTTCTCCAACGCTGTGAGCTACTTTTACATAACAAAAATGGCAGAGTCACTTATGTTTCGATTACTTGAATTTATTCTGTGATATTTCACCAAAATGTACTAGTTTCCTTGTTATACCTTATTCTATTTACTTGTATGTCAACAGATTGTGTCAAACATGTCCAGATCATAAACAAAATGCTTCTGATTCATCAAGCTTAGCAATGTAGAAAGCCTTTGGGGAGCCACTTGGAAAGGGCTGGAGAGCTACTGTAGCTCCTGGTGAGAGATCCCTGCTCTAACCATAGCTCCAGTGCACCACCCTGTGGCCAAAAGTGGAGCACTTTCACTTGTAGTGTAGGTGGCCTCAAAAACGTGTGAGCCCAAAACATTGGCAGCAGTTTTGCTTAATAAGCAATGGACATCGAACTTTCTTCTGAGAAAGTAAGTTTTATGATTGATTGCCTCCGTTTGTTTTGGGCAGCCAAGAGCTACCATGACGAACATGCCAAGCCGCTGATTTACGACTGTGGCTTCCTGTGTTTGACGACCGCTTCCACACAGACCTACCTCACACAAAACCCAATCTACCTGTGGCCTAAATCTTCAGACTTCACCATAACATAAACATCAGTCACATTGCACGAGCTTTGAGATTTGCAGGTGCGACACTGCAGCTTTCCACGAGGCCCGGTTTCTCTACGGTTCTCCTGAATGCTGAGCAGATGGATCGATGCCAAGCTCAAACATTTACTGTATAATAATAAAACAAATCAAATAAACCTTTTCAATGAGTTCGTAGCTCTCCTCCATCTTCAATGCTCTGTTCTGCAGTGATGTACAGGCTCGGTGGTGAAGTTCTTGCCACTGCTTATAGGACGACTCACTGATGTCTGCCACAGCGAAGCAGAGAGTACGCAGCCCTGGATGTAACAATAAACAAAACCAAAATAATAAGTGATTTTGTTTTTTATCGTTTTTAATACCATTACAACTTCTTATCATATGGTACACTGCCCAAACAAACTCTCAAGCATGATACGTTCAATATTTTTAAGTGTCTATTAATAAAAACAAGCCATAAATAAAAGGATGTTGGTGTCTGTATGTGCTATTTTTAGTCCTCATCAGCTATTCTGGATGACATCATTTTACTGATATCTCACAAGGGGGCAGTAGAGACACAACGAAGAAGAGAGTAGTTCTTCAGGTCCACTGCCTTGGGCTAAAAATCATTACCACAACCTCCAACCAGGTAAACATCTTCATTGATTTTACCTGCAGCTCGACTAGTTATTTGTTATTTGTCTATTTCTATCATTTATACAAACACACAGAGGGCAGAAATGCATACTCAAAGGTAAGATTTTACTTTCGGCAGACAGGGGGACAGATCTGCTCACTTACCCTCTGTGGCGAACTGTTCCAGGTGCTTCAATGTGATCTCTTTATACCGAGAACTGTCTGCGAGACGGTCGTAAATCACAGTGTCCTGGACAGGAGAAAACAGTTAATGGTCACACAGGCCTGAAATGAGCCGGAGGACCAAAGGAAAGGTGAATCTTTGAGGTGACTTTAAAAGGGGTGATGTTCACACTGCAAAACATCTTGATGAGTGAAAGTGACTTGAATTAATAATGTTTGATGATAAATTGAGTAATTTTGTCTTGAGAAACAATATGTCAATAGAATAAGATCTCCCCCCGTATTTCAAATAAAATGAGTTTTATCATCTATTTAGGTATGTTCCGGTTCCAAGCACAAAAATACTAATTCCACTGGCAGATAAATTTACTTACCTGCTCAAGACAATCTAAAATACTGTCATTGTAAGAAGGTTTTACGGATTTTTTGATTAGTTTTTCCAGTGCAGATCATAGAAAAGAAAAAACGTACAGTACCAAAAACTGCCTAGCGGGTCCTGAGACCGCACTAAAGAAAGATACTTGGTTGTTTCAGCTCAAATAAATGCTAAACAAATGAAAAGAAGTAGTCTATAATGCAATAAATTAACATTATTGTTCTGTTTTATGGTTCTAGATGACTGATAATTTAGTATAGGTATCAAAAAAGTATGGTTCAGGCACAGGTATTGCAAACCAAGTACTAAGTGTGAGGACGATCTTTGGACTAAGATCGAAACGTCCAACACTTCAAGTGTCAGATGAAGACTGAAGAATCTTTGCCTGCCAAGTACTAAGTAGTAAGTAAAATAAAAAGAATGGTTCCCAAGCCAAGATTGAGAGCTTGGTGATTCAGGATTTTTCCATAATACACTTCCATCCTCTGACACATGAAGTCTACTTTCCTTCACACGTGTCTCCTATTGGTCAGCCTACATCATGGCTGGAATTAACCAACCATAATGAAGTGTGAACTCTCAGAAAAAGCAGATAGTTTTAGCAATCTCTTAAGAATAGTGAAAATGGGCGTGGGTGGACACATGCAGGTTTAGGAAGGCGGGATGGGAGAGGGTGGGGCATGTGAAGGGAGGTGGGTGGACATCGGGAGAACGGTTGGGAGACTGTTACTTTGTATAGGAGTAGGTTATGTATGTGTGTGGTTGCGTTTCTCTGTGTGTTGTGTGAAGGTGTGAGGATGTGCAAGCTTGCGCGTGTGTATGTAGAATATTAGGTTTTTATAGAAAGACTGTTGCTTTGCTGCTTGAATGATGTGTGGTGGCCGGGCCTGACCTGGTTGGGGACTGAGGATGGAAATTAGCTCAGGTTACAATCCTGCATTTATGTATATTGTACGTTCTGTATGTGTACTATTTATGAAGGCAGTGTCCCTTTTAAATAAATAAATACAAAATACAAAATGAACCATGCTAAATAAAAAAATGTTTCGTCATATCACACACACCTACATTTCTAGCCGTCATACCAATGCATTGACTTAATTATTATATTTTTTGAAAGTATTAGTATTCATTGATGTTTCGCGATGTTAGCTAGAAGACATGACGCTCTTGCTATATTAAAAGATCTTCTGAAAAGGACTGAGGTGTTGGAGGGTTGGGGAGCGTGCCACACGGCGGGTGACGGCCTGTCATGTGTTGCCATGGAGAGAGACAGACACTCACAGCCCCTTTGCAGTACAGGCGGATCTTCCCAGATGGGGTGCGCATGATGGCTGACATTCTCTTCCTGGTACTGTGAAAAAGGGAAACAAAGTGGGATCGGATGAGAAGTGAGTCATAAGCTGTAACTGAGGTGTTAATTGCCACACGCAGTTTGAGTTTTTTTTTTTTTAAAGAAATAGACAAAATGTGAGGAATGGCAGGAATAAATGTTAAAGTGTTGCAACTATAGAGCAGATTCAGCCTGGAAGACTGGCCTACGACTATACCGGACTATGCAGACGTCATTTTCTCTGCTCATACTACACTGACTGGAATGCATTCTCCTCTCCTGCTCAGCCAATCATCCCGAAGCAACACATACACCATCCTTCTGCAAATGTAGCTTAAACACAACCACAATAAAAACAATATAGTACAGTTTTGAAGAGTCTTGTGACAGCCTTTAAGTCCATTGGAAGGTCTGTAAAGTCATCCTCTGAACTTTGCTCTCTTTATTCATGTTTTACTGCTTTGCTTTCAGGATTAAACATCATCTTTAGGGCATCAACATAACCAAGGTCCATAATCACAGCCTAAATACTATACTGTATAGACCCTTTCGCTGCTTACATCATCAGTGACATCAGCTGGAGGCAGGAAGTGAGCAAGAGAAATAAGATTAAACTAAAGCGATTATAAGTGTAAAACTACAACTAAAAAATGTGGTCCTGTTGTGGCTTAAGGAGCAAGAACAATGACATTTGAGGCGATAAAATAAGGTTTTATCTGATATTTCCAACAACAGTTATATATTTGTTTATCGTTACTATGACAATGGAAATAGATAGGAATCTAGCTTTCTTTTCCAATCCGAGTCTCATCAGGCTGAATTATTTTAAGAGCCTTAACACGGAGAGACCTTGTGGCTACCATTCAACTGACCTTGTAAACTCCAGCACATGAAGCAGCTCATACTTCTCCTCTGTCCCGAGCTGAAGGGAAAAAAAGCACATCAACATTGTGTGTCAGTGACAACTTATCTTAATAGCACAAGCTAACCCTGCAGCCTTACTCCAATTAAACGTAATTGAAGTTCGGATGCGTTTATCAGCATGTCTTACTGAGCTAGTGGCAGGGGAATAACAAGGTAAAATTCAATTAACTTCTTTAATTCTAGAAAGTGCCTGGTTCCAGACAGAGCGATTAGAGATGCTAAGAGCCTTGAAAGGCCTATTAAAAGGTACTAAATTGTACAAACACCTAGAAGACGTGGTGTTTTCAAAAACAGAGGGAAAAAAATGGTTTTGGCCTTTGTGCTTGTGCTTCTGTGAGTGCAATCATCGCGTTAGCCAATTAAGAGAATAACTGGAAGCTTGACCCGAGCACAGAAAGGACACACTGTGCATCTGCGGGGAATTTAATAACAGGATTTGTACTGTCGGCCATTTCCATGTATCTGCTTTCACGGAAAGCCTCAATATAATATGTGTACCTTTACTTTACATACAAAAAGGTCGAATACAGCAGTACCAGTCTGTGTTTTTATCACCGAATGTTAACTTACAATTTCCACTATGACGGTGTCTGGTGTTCTGCCGGAAAAGACAAATCCCAGGTTGCGTGCAGCCCTGACCAGCGCACCTTCATCTAGAAAGAAACATTTTTCAGAGATCCACATACGGTGTAAGCGGTGAAAAACAAACAGTGTGCGGACAACGAGGGCAGAAAGTGAAATCTGGTAGAACAAGTAGATTACCTTTGCGGGTTGCGACAAGGGGAGAAAGGACACAGCTTTTTTTTTTTTTTTTTTTTATTTTACAGTTCAGTAACTAAGCCCTATTTTCCCAAAAATGCCAATACAGCAGAGTTTAGCGCTGTATAGCACAATTTCAAGCGTGCAGGTAATAAAGAAATTATATTTAGGCTGAGGTCGAGGTGGGCAATTTAATAACTTTATACGTCAATTTGTAACAGACTTTACGCTGCATTTTGTTTTGTTAAGATCTGTGTAGCTTTTTCAAAATAAACTCATTCCTTCATTCATATTGAAATGGTTGTTTGGAAGATATGCAAATTTACAGCATCAAGTTAATCTCCAATGTCAAGAAATCAACAAAAAGCTACCAAAAAACACTAATTATATATACCGTATTTTCCAGACTACAAGTCACACTTTTTTCATAGTTTGGCTGGAGCGACTTACACTCAGGTGCGACTTATATATTAAATAATATGTTACGCTAACATACCAGACACCTTTTTAGTAAATTCTTTATGCTTCGTGTAGCTGTATAACCATCAGTGTGTTACGTTATCATAATGTACACCTATTCAGCCTGTTGTTCTCTAATCTATTGTTATTATTATAACTTGCCTTTCGAGATGAAATGTCTGTTCTTGGTCTCAGATGTTGTAAAATAACCCCCCCCCCCAAAAAAAAAAATGTGCCTCTTCTTCATTATGCATATTTTGGCTGGTGCGACTTACAATATAATCCGGAAAATACAGTAATTGACATGTAATCTCTCAAAATATGGCATAATAGTGTTTTTTTCTGAACTTTTGTGTTTATTCAAGACAATTATCTTTTTATTATTTTTGATATCGGCCGCCCCAAGGCTGAGGTTCAACTTTCATTCAGTGTTTGTGTAAGACAAAAGGGCACACAACCAATCAAGTAAATGTAACATGGAATGTAAATAATTTAAAGCCTCAATACAGTATTCTTCAACTCCTTTTGCCAACTCACTAACTGTATGTATCTGTGCAGCGCAATACGATCTCAAGTTACGTACAGTAAATGGAACCTGACAGAGTGCTCTCCCCTATTGTTGGGTCTGTACCTGGAGAGGCGGCCTGGTAGGTGATGTCGTCGTCCGTGCGCTCGGGGACTGCGGTGTGACAGATGGCCATCATAGTCATGAACTCCAGGATGACGGCAGCTGTTGGCTAAAAGAGGAGAGGGCACAGCGACTTTTAGAGCTCTTTAATAAAACATGTCACAACGGGGAATAAAACAACTAGGAAAGCTAGAGTGAGAAAACAGTGGATGGGATACTTGGGTTCTTACGCTGTGGGCAGTGCTTAACATTAGCACTGCTATATAGGGCACGGTTAGGCGAGTTGGCCTGATGGGGGGCCGGTTTACTTCCTCGTCAAAGGACCAGGGCCAAACCTCTTAATCGTGGTCCAAAGAAAAGCAATACTTTCTATGTCAGAAATAGGGGTGGGAACCTCTGGGTGCCTCACGATAACGATAACCTCACGATTTGCCGGTATTGCGATAATCGATATATTGCACATAATAATATACACAAAGAAACATGAGCGATGTCTTTACCTTAATCAACATTTTTACTTTATAAACAACTACACGCTCCATATTTGTTTATGATTTATATTTGTTTGCATTGTTAATTTTTACTTAAATAGTGACAGATCACTTCATTTACATTTAAATACACAACCTACTGGTCTCCAAAACAAAGAAACCACAAGTAAATTGTATTTATAATTATAAACCCTATCATTAAAAGTTATTTATTTGTGTTTTGGACCAAGTTCTTAAAATGGTAGTGCTGCCCTCTACTGTCCTGACTCTACTGGCCTCTATTTACTGTGGAAGCAGAGGAGCACCACAGTCTCATTAATATTCACGGCATTGTTAAGTACTACGCATGACATCATCAAACATATCGATATTAGCATAAACAAGTATTAGTCTTGTATTGTATCGCAAAATGTTGCGAAATATCGGAAATTCAATATATTGCCACACTCCTAGTCAGAAATGCATCATATATGATCTAACGGGGTTTGGAGGGGACATTGAAGAGGCATTTTTAGTATTTTATGTGTAAAAATGTTCTACAGTAATGAATAAGACCAGACTGAAGACCCACTTATTCAAACTAGCCTTCAAATATACCTAGTACTATATATTGTACTTATATTGTAGTTATGATTTGTCTGGCTTTAGGCCTATTACATTTTGTGTTTTGTAATGATATTGATGTTGTTTTTCTCATGTTGTTTTTAAGTAAAGTGTTTTGATTGATAGATAGATGAGAGAAATTAATTAAAAGTGCTTGAATTAAGACAATTTATGCTGATTTTGCGGGGGTTTGAACTGTGTTAAAATAAGATTGGCAATTCAACTGCTTATAAGTTATTTTCTTATCTGAGACAATAGTTTTTTTCCAAGCTGATTCCGCAGTAAGAACGTTTCTGAAAAATGATCATGGGGGGCCAACATTTCTATTGTAGATGGCTGGATTCTCCCCCCAGGCCTGAGATTGCTTACTCCTGATATCAGGAGTACATGTGTATGGCAGCAGAAATGTGGTACCTAGGTATACAGTAGATAAAACCCCACTATATCTAGATACTGTTAGCCAAAATATAAATCCACTATGTGACAGGTTGGCAAGGTGCTTTATTGCATTTTTACTCTCATTCATATAAACACAGAGCATGATTCAAGGTCTCATCCTAGGAGGGCTGTGATGATAATGAGGGGAAGCGTATGACTAACAAGGCCCAGCCAACAACAGGCAATAAGGATGCACTTATCTGATACCGATTTAAAATACTACTGTATCTAAGGTTTTGATACCAAATATCCAATACTGAAACGATACATGTTTGTGCTCTCAGTCTCACCATTAAAAACAACGTTCACCAACTAAATCTAATCTAAATTAAGAAGGACAACTCATTTGAAAGCTCAAACATACTTTTGATCTAAACACCACAGTTAACAGCTGCTTTGCTAATGCTAGCATCAACCAATCAAGGCTGGTACAGAAGCTATGGCTGGATCAAACCTAAAGTAATGAAATGTTATTGTCCACTGTTGAAGGTCTCACTGTTTTAATTCATGAAATGTGATTACAGAATTACTGATTTAAAATACATAACTGTAATGATCAGATCACTTTGGCACTCACTCATGCTCACCAGTTTCCCTACATAAGCCACAAATATATCGATCTACAACCCTATTTTTTTTTAAAGAAAGTATCATGGTATCATCAAGTATCTGTATATTTTATTGGAAGCAAAAAAAAAAGCAGGATTAGTGCAGGTCTAATCTGCAGAGACTCCCATGTGCCCGGAGACCTACTACCTGTGAACTTAGGAGACACGCGACCAGCCTGAAACTGTAAACTATGGTCATTACAGCACAATGTTTAATTCAGGTGAATAGAAAAGACGGAACGTGGTTTCAGCTAACCCTACTGCATTCATAGTCATTGAGTATGTAAAATACAAACATAAAGGTTTATCATCTTTTTTTTATTCTTATCTGTTTACATAGCTCTCCCATTGCAAACAACAAAGTCTATTCACACATACAAAGCACTATGCACGATGGCAACCCTACAGGAGCAACAAAAGACAAAATGAATGAGCTGGGGAGGGAGGGCGTATCAAAGGGCCCTTGTAAATGAAAGTACAGAGTCTATTACTGTCCAGGTGGCAGTGAGAGCCCTCGCTGCCTCCTAGCAACATGCTAATCTGCTCTGGGCTGACAGGTATCCTCTGAAGGACATGTCAGCATGTACTGTGTACAGTAGTGCGTGTGCTCCCTGAGTGACTTTGTATGCTCAGTATTACAACAAACAGGGAGCATTCTTGTGTAAGGACTGCGTATTTCTAGTTTCTTACAACTTCAAGAGGCACCGTTAACTGACTATTATTATTTTTACCATCTTGTTTTATTAACTTAACTTAACTTAAAGTCTTCCAAAAATGATCTCTTTATTGAACTGGCTGGACAACAAGGGTGGATTGTCATGGTTGTGTACCGTAGTATAATAAAACAGGCACCGAGGGCAGAGATAAGCAAAGTACAGAGGGCAGGACATGTTGAGAGCTTTGTTCTGATAGCACAATTAGATGTGACAGCTAATGCCGCGCTGCCAGCTCGCACCCCCACGGACTCCTGGGTAATGTGTGTCACGGCAGCAGTGACAGACAATCAACGCTGCCGAAGTGTCCAGATAGAGATAGTTGAAGGGTCAAGCACATATAGCACGGGAAAGGCAGAGAGTGAGAGAGAGAGGCATCAGATAAATGGGAGAAAGAGAGAGGAGGCGAGAAAAAAGGAAAGACAGAGAGGGAAATGAAAGACGGAAAGGAGAGAGAGAGCGAACGAACGCCTACTGAAACAGCTGGATCTTTGTAGGCAGCAGGCCACACGAGAGTGCCAAAGGGGGTGATTATTCTAGTCAGTATACACTTAATTTTGCTCTTCAGAAGTCTGCCACCCCTCACTACTGCATCAACACTACTCCTACTGCCAGCCTGCAGCAAAACAGACTGCTAATGATAAACACTCCCAACGCTCAAACAAGTAGGAGGCCGGAGCCAACGAGGGTGAAGCGCATGAACCGAGAACATACGGCATTAAACCAGCGTGGGTCACTACTTTATCACGTCTTAATAACAACCAAACAATAGACTCGTGCCTCACAGCTACAAGGCCATGTCTGTGTGTGTTTCCTTTCCTGCAGGGGCTCCGGTTTCCCCGACCACTAAAACATGTACAATAGGCAAGAAGCAATCAAATCTGTGTGCATGTGTGAGGCAATGGTGGTGGTCGGGAGCTCCGCTTGCGCAGACCACCACCGTGTGAGGAGTGAATGTAAGATTGTGCTTTGTGACCATGTCTGTGAAAGATGCCATATCAGGGATCACCAACCTTTGTAAAGCTGAGGGCTACTTCCAACAGCATCAAGTTGTTCGAGGGCACCAGTTTAAAAAATGTATCCAAAAGGTAAAGTTCCACTGCTAAATAATTGGTTATTAACTGGCTCAGCAGCAGATCAGTCGCAGCTCATGGTCCCGAAAACTGAAAGGAAGCTTCGTGGTGATCGCGCCTTCTCTGTTGCTGCCCTAAAGCCGTGGAATCAGCTTCCTTTAGAGGTTAGACAGGCTCAGTCTCTGCCTGTTCTCAAATCACTTCTAAAAACACACTTTTCGCATTAGCTTTCAATCAGTGAGTGCTCTGATTTGTTGTATCATTCTGCTATAATGGATGTATCTTGTTTTAAGTTGTGAAGCATAGGCTGCCTCTCGTGGTTTACTGTTTTACATTTTCCTGTATTATGACTTGTGTACGGCACTTTGGCCAACTGCAAGTGTTTAAAGTGTGTTATAAATAAAGTTGGTATGGTATTAACCATATTATGTGAAAATAAATACAGAGTCACAAGAACAGAAATAAAGTCTGGCTGAATCCAGGAAATGTTGCTGATTGGTTTGTGTTACATCCTTAGTCTGTGAGCTGTAAAACTGAGCCCTTTGGAGTTGGTGACTTGAATCAAGGTTTTCATTATGCCAAAATATAGGGCTTCCAATAAAATAAAGTCTTGTTAAGAAATTCTGAGTTTCTCCTATCTGACCCCACGAAGGCCAAATCAGCAACATTTCCTGGATTGGGCCAAATGTATTTTTAAAATTGCATGAAAATTTAGTTGTTTGGTTTGTTTTCGGAAAAGTCTCAAGGGCTACTGGGGATGTGACCCCTGCACTATGTAAATAAAGCTCTTCTAATAAGACATGAGTCACTGTAATAAGAATTACCAATTTGTCCTACATCTCTGATACAATATTTTATTCTCCATTTCATACATATCACATCCTGCCTAATTTGACCAGGAGTTTATTTTGTATCTTATTTAGTGTGTATAAGAACATCTCTCTGTAAATAAACTATACAAGCATCTAAGAGACACTGCTATATTTTTATTTTTCATTATTATTATTACTATTACCTGTTTTACAAACTTATTTTCTTCTTTGATGGCACATTTCCTGACTTTTTGCACCACCCTGTGTGATCCTGTCTCAAGAGCCTTTGTAACAAATGAATTTCTCCATTGTGAGATCAATAAAGAATTATCTTATCTTATCTTTTCTTATCTTATCTTATCATACAATAAAGTAGTCTCCAGATCAGAGGTTACATCTACTGAAATGAGTTCTGACAGAAAGTTTTGAAGGCTGTCATCGTCTTTTGAGAGCTTTACACACACAATGTAGTTTCCAAATTCTGCTCACAAATTCTATTTAGATTTGGATTTATCCTGTAATCTGTGTTTTCTTACATATATAATACTAGGTATATAATGAGAGATTGATTAATGAAGGGCAAAAATTGCTTTTTACAACCCTGTCCTTCAAAATGACTGAGAAAAATTATCCCTAGCGAAACCACTGCTGCAGATAAGAATCAATGCTGTCGTTCAGCAACAAAGAACAAACCATGACAAAGACCTACCCTCCACATTCACAAGTTTCAAACACGAATGAAAACAAATGCCAAGAGTAAAACATCTAAATAATGACCCATTTGTCATAAACACCATCTTTTCTCCGTCGTGTCAAAACTATAGCTGATCCAGGCTCTATGCAACATGTGGAAATATTGTACTGTCACAACATCCCAGAGGGCTTACTACTTACCCGGAGTGCACTACTGTTTATAATTAGATGTGACATTCATCCGCCCCCAGTTCGTATTCGCACTCTGACTCAACGGGCCAATCAATCCGCTTTTTTGAGAATTCATTGCTGCTGGTAGCCTTTACCGTAATACATGTACACGCATAGACGTGTGTTTTGCATGAATCTGACATAAATGAATGAAAAATAGTAAAAACATCCTCCTCGTTCAGTAGACGTGGGAGCGTCTGACACAAACTTCTAACATTTCAAAACGCCCGGCTGGCTCTTAAACATGGCCTTAGATGACAGCGGTGGGGACGGGGAGACCTGACATGACTTACGTGATTACTTTGGAGGTTTTCCAGTAAGCTCGGGTCGTTAAATCCAGCCTCTTCCGAGGAGTGAGAGCTGTGCCTGGAAAGAGGAGACGGGAAAGTCAAAACAAAACCGTACCTGACGCTGGACAACACAGAGCATTTTGGTAAGGCTGGACCAAGCTAGAATTCCAAAAAAATATGCATCATAAAGAGCTTCAATAGACAAAAAAAAAGAAAACAAAAGTATCTCTACAGCTTCCCACCAGTTAGAAAGCTTTGTTATTCTTTAGTTAGAAATTGCTCAACTCTATATTACATAATGAATGACACCTTCAATTGACAGATAGAAAATGGGCAGCATTTCTTTCCAACAGCCAAGCACAAGACATCATCATCATCATCATCATCATACATTTGAAGATGCAAGTGAGAAAGGGGTAACAAACAAATGCATTAAGGACAATGAAAGATATCTGTACACACTGTAGTACCAGTAAAGTCTACCATGTCTGTAATACTGCTACAGTAAGTCGGCCCTGAGCTCTTGGACACTGTATCTCATCATGCTGATCAACTTAATGAAATTTTAAGCTCCAGAGCTGGGGAAAGGGGACACTAAGATATTGATTATCTGCCAGGACATGGAGGCCTTGTCACTATAGAAACAAGGCTGCTGGCTGTTCACAGTCGATACAAAGGACAACACCTCTGACACGTCATGCTTCCTTTATTATGTATTATCATTTTCTCGCAGCTAGAAAATCACTAGGCTACTTTATATTGGATTGTGCTCTTCTTTTGGTAACAGAAAAATAGAGTGGTTAGGGGACACATGCTTAAAGATTTAAGAAAATTCAAGAAAGATTCAACAGATATTTCCAGGAATCAACAAACAGGTCCGATCCCGGCGTGCAAAATGGATAGGACACGCCCATGCTGTTACTGCAGACCTATAAACTGTAAATGTCTGTAGTAGGGTTGTGAGCCAGAGAGAATAAAAAACACAAGTGGGCTATCCAAGTACATGCTCTTTCTAACAACAGGGATCAAGGCTGGACAGGGTTTTTTTTTTGCTTGAAGAATATATGGACCAATAATAAACAGCCATTTGCAACATGATCATTTTGTTCCTGGATTCCGACAACGGCATCATGTTCACACAGAGACTGACAGTAAAGATTCACACAGACCACAGATATAGACGAGTGCACATATACAGTAAGTATTTTGTTCAAAGTCTGTTCCCACAATGCAAAGCATCACTGAACACATGACAGAAGCAGAGAGAAATTGGGTCAGTGTTTCACAACCAGCCTTACCAGTCATCCTCAGCAAAACTACCATCCTCAGCCTCTGGAACGTGACTGCAGGAGCGAAGGTAGGAGAACAGAAATTATGTGACCTACTCCAGACATGTTTTGGTGCAAAGGCAGCGCCAAAGTGACGGTGCATGAGGGAGGTGGAACATGAAGGGGGAAACACCCATGTACTTGAGTGCGAGAATGCGTTTTATCTGTTCAATCTTTCAAAAAGGTAGAGGCAGACCAACTGAGTATTTTGTGAATATGCAATGTGGACCATAGGAAATAGGCAGCCCTGCTCTGAACGTGCTCATCTCCAGAATAAGGCATCATTAATTTCAGATGTCTGTGGGAGAGTGACTGCAATGCAGGCTTTTGTTAACTCCGAGGGTGGAGCATGTGCTCCGTGAAACCGTTCAGGCTCAGTTTAAATGAAAACTGTGGGGTTGTGTATTTCTCAAAGCTGATCTAACTTGAAAAATTAAATATTTAATTATTATTATATTATTAGAGTTTGACTGCTGTAGTGTTTTCCCTGAAACAATGCCCAGGAGGATTCTCTCTCCTTGAGATTTCCCTAAACCATGGATTTAATTACCATCTAAACCTCGGGGAGAGGCGTTATTAATTACAGAGGTGAGAAAAACAAGAATCAACAGCATATCTCATGAAGCACATTACATGTTACTCATACGTAACACAGTAATCTATACAAGCTTACATTATTTGGTTATTTTATAAATGAGAAATCGTGAGTAAACAGTAAACAAAACAGCTACAGCTCATTAGAACCGTCCTTTGCTCCTGCTTTGAAATGCTCATCCATATTTATCACCTGCAGAAGAGGGAGCCCTTGAAATCTAAGGCTACCATTTCTGTTTGACCCATATAAACTACAGAAAGGAAAAGACATGTCAAAAAGTTTGTTAAAATAGTCTAAAATATCTGTATAGTGCTATCATTACCAGTATCTCTTGGCTTGATGCTCACACGACTAAGCCTCACGTTGTCCAAACAGATTTAATAGCGACAGATTCAGACAGAATGAGCTTTGTCCTTCATCCTACACTTCATCAATCACTTGTAATTGAATCCTAATGGGATTAATCACATACTGTCACGCTGTACTTGCAGCACTCCGCAGAGATACTTCTCCGGATCCACTGAAACACTGAGCTTCGATAATTATTCATTCATTATTCATTTACTGGACTGTTTTAAAACAATTAGAAATGAGAACTCGTGAAATAGATGTTTTTTGAGGCTGTGTCCTCTCACTGAGACTGAGAAGGTTCACATGGCATCACTGTTGTAACATTATGCGAAAATTATGGATTAGAAAGTCGAAAAACCCAAACATACACTCAAATTACTATTTTACAAAAAGTATAACAATTTTTCTCATTTGTCTCCAGATGTTCTGATATCAGAGTTGCAGCTAATGAAGATGACGGGGGTAAACAGAATGAATTGAGGCAAGAAGGGAGTTGAATACATACCCATAGGCCACTCCAGCAATCGTGCACTTCTTAAACTGCATGACATTGCAGGTCAGAGTTCCCGTCTTGTCAGAGAAGATATACTTCACCTAAAAAGAAAGAAATGTGGAAACGTCAGGCATTTACTGTATCTCAAGGTAGTCCACTGTCTCCATGACTCTTGTCCTTGAATACCTGGCCTAATTCTTCATTCAAGTTAGAAGTCCTAGCCATAGCCGGGGTGTTGGTGGGTTCATAAAGCATATCTGTGTCCTGGGGGCAGAAAACATCATTTAAAATAACATTAAAATAAACATTGTTAAAGTGTTTTAAATACTATACTTCTGCGGTATAGTGATGGGATGTATGGCTCTTTAATGAGATTGATTTAAAAGAGCCGTTCAAAACACTGGCTCAATTCTATTATTTCCAGACATAAAACTAATTTGTTCAGAGGTACATATTTTGATTAAAATCGCCAATTACAGCGAGAATAATTTTTACCTTTGAAACGCATGTCATGAAAATAAAACTTTGTGCCACAATTAAGGAAAAGAGGCAACAAAAATGTCCACTCCTGGGTACTGCTCACGTACTGCTTCCTGTGTTTCCTCAGTTGCATTTGTGCCAAATTGGATAAAAACAGAAAAAGCATCCTTTTTCAGTGGTACTTTTACTTTACTTAAGTAGATTTTTTGATGAATACTTTTTACATTTACTTCACTACATTTCAGAGCCTGTATCTGTACTTTCTACTGCACTACATTTTTAAATTGGATTAAAAGTAAAAGTATTTTATTTTCAAAGAGACCTCTCTGTGATGAACTGGTTTAATCCCAGTTTAGACTTGGTTTAGTGGTTTGCTCTTTTAGACCTTGTTTAGACCTGGTTCAGACCCGGTTTAGACCTGGTTTAGTCCTAGTTTAGTCCCCGTTTAGTTGTAGTTTAGACCTGGTTTAGTCCTAGTTTAGTCCTGGTTTAGTCCTGGTTTAGACCTGGTTTATTCCTGGTTTAGACCTGGTTTAGACCTGGTTTAGACCTGGTTTAGACCTGGTTTAGACCTGGTTTAGACCTGGTTTAGACCTGGTTTAGACCTGGTTTATTCCTGGTTTAGACCTGGTTCTACTCTCACCTATGGACCTGGTTTAGACCTGGTTTACACCTGGTTTAGACCTGGTTTTTACTCTCACCTATGGACCTGGTTTAGACCTGGTTTAGACCT
>OMNZ01012707.1:22365-35048 GCA_900303255.1 Lesueurigobius sanzi | reverse complement strand
GGGAGGGAGGGAGGGAGGTGAGGTGGATGGGAAGGGGAGGGCTTGGATTTAGGGCACTATAAGAGTGATGAGAGTGAAATGTCTGCTCTGATCTGCGGTTGTAGATCACTGTGCCACACATTATCTCATCCTGATCTAGTCTACAGCAGCGGTTTCTTTCCATTTTTTCTTTCTTCTTTCAAATTCTACTTTCAGTGAACTTTCATCTTATCCAAAAGCTCGACTTGCCCTGATAAATACTTAATTTAAATGCATTGTGTCACAAAATAAAGCATAGAAAAATAGCCCTGATAACTTGGGTATTTTTGCCATTTACCCGCCCTCAGAGTAGGAGACGAACACGAACGGTTTTCTCAATCCTTGTGTGAACACTTTGTGAACCCTTATATTTCTTTAATAGCGTACTGTGTGGGTGGACGGTCTGGGAGGGACATGGGATAAGATTTTTCTGAATAATCAATAGACGTTGCTGCTGCTATGGCATGAAATGATAAAAATTACATTAGCTACAACAACATGCAACAATTATACCAACTTTCAACTCAAGAATAAATATAGTCTCGACTCCAAAATGTGGATTATTTTATCAATTACAATTAGAATCACTAGTTTTTCCAGAAGATATTAGCAACTAGACCTGCATTCTTAATCGCAATTGAATCGAAGTCACAGTTTGAATGGTTGCCATTAGAAAATCACAATTTATTTATTCTCCAAACATGATGCAACCCAAACATACTGACCCTCTGTTATTATAGCGCAGACTGTACTGCAGCAAATGGGTAAAAAGCCATGGGTGTGTTTTCTGTGTCTTTAAATACCCATCAGCCTCTGTCAGTGATTCAATATTAACTGGGTGCATATATGATTCATTTGGAGCCTGCTGAGCTCCAAAGGTTAAAGGAGGAAACACTGAATAAAACATCAGCAGGTTTTTGCAGACTGCAGTGGGACCTCCTCTGCATACGGCAACAACAAGGCTTTTTCAGGAAATATTATTTACGTAATTTAACTCATCTGTGAATATCTACGCATTCATCATTTTATTCTTGTATGAATGTCAAATGTTTGTGTATGCCAACAGGAAGTATGTGGTGTTAAGAGGAGACACTACAGGTGAATATGGATCAAATTTTCATTGAGTGTTATCAATTTGAAGCGGTGTGTTACTGACATGACTATGCATTTCAAGTTTGGCGTTTTGCGAATGAACCTAGGACCTATATTGTCTCAGGGTCTCCCATGGCAAACAGGTCGGGTCAGACCAAGAGCGGTTCAGAAGCTCATTATGATGAGACCATCAAGGCCGGTTACGTCGCCCAAAGGTGGAAGTGAGGTCATCTTCCCCTGGACCCCCCTTCTGCAGGAGGAGCCATAAGGGACTGGTGCAATGTGAGCCGGGCAGCTAGGACTGCTGCGGCCGCGACCCAGCAACGGATAAGCGGAAGAAGATGCATGGATTGTTTTATTTTGTTGACATATTAGTTACAATGATTTGTTCAGAGGTGATTCAGGGTTTCTTGTTTAGTTTTTATGTGAGCTAGGTTTAGAGACTAAAATCTGTACAAATTCTCATTTCCCCTCGTTTTTTAGGGTTCATAACTCAATAAATCAGGCTAGGAATTCAATATTGATAAATCCATCTGGACAAATCTTATCTTGAGAATATTGTTAAGTACAAGATTGGAAAGTTTGGATTCTGCAGGAGCTACTAAAGTGGAGACAATGTTGCCACAATATGAAAAAAATGCATTTTGAGAACATGGTCATTCAAGTTACAATTTTCCATATAGAAACGTTGAATCAGTGCAATGATTACACTCCATATAGTTAAGATTAGGTCATTTATTTGTTTCCAAGTGAAAGTATGCATGTTAAGAGCGCAAACTGGCCCAAAAGTGTAATGCAGCAATGATTATAGTCAAGATTTTAAATTAGTCCAGGTTTATCCTTTGTGTTCCCCTGTTGCAGTTTGTCTTGTATCTTACGACTTACCTTTTCATGATTTCAGATGAACTCACTGCATTAAGAATTACCAAGTTACATAGCTAAAGATTGTTGTTTAATTCTATCCCAATTTCATATTCATAATAACTTCCAATGTTATGTTTGATGCGTAAATCCGATCGCTATGAAGCAGAAATGACCCGGAGCAAAGCTGGAAGCTGTTTTTTCACACAGTCCAAATGCGCTCATGTATGAACTGTCCCTGTGAGACATTTAACATGGAAGTGAAGCACTGATGCATCCATGAGCACATACATAAATTACCTATAAATAGCCTATACAGAGTTCAACATTCGCAATAACATGAAACAGGAGCCACCCCAAAGATAGAAATGTTTGTGAATACATTGTTTTTGCAGACTGGTACAGCACAAGAATCAAAGAAAGATATTTAGACCCAAAACAAAAGATAGACCTGGACATTATTGATATTACATGATGATTACATGAATCCAATGTGGTCACTCTAAGTATAAAGCAACAAATACTCAGAGTCAAGTTTAAATTTTTTTATGTTTTGTCTGTCCAAATATCAATACTAAAACATAAAATCAGACTTTTATGCTTAAACAGTAACTCAAAACCCAAATAGTATTTTCAAGCAGTACTTTTTCACTTTAACTGGTGTAATTATTTTCTGGTTTAGACTTCGGTTACACTCAGTTTAGACATAAATGAGCACAATTTTGGACCGTTTTGGTTTAGTCCTGATGTGAATTTGATCTAGGTTTTGTGGTTCTTGGAAAGGCCAGTATTTTATGAGGCAGTATTTGGTGTGAGACGTTTGAGAAGCACTGCTGTGTATACCGGTACGCTTGCGGGGTTTACTGTGCTTAAGGACGCCCCCTGCTGGACATTGGTTGTGCATTCTCTGATGCATTAATAGCAGCAGGCCAAATCAGATCTTTAAAAACAAACAATTGGACTAAACTAAATGATTTAAGATTAGTAAGTGGTATAAGTATTTTAAAGCTAAACCCGATCAAAGCAGAGCCACAACAAGAATAACAGAACTGACAGCGGATTACACTTAACTACTGTATGTACTGTACTTATGTAAACAGCAAAACTGGATACGACTAATTAGGAAGTACTGTATTAGTGCATTCCATTCTAATCTTAAGATGGTGAAAGCTATCCATATCTGACTGTGTCCCCAATAGCTTCTGATTTGACAAAAGCTGATTATTCTTAATAACAATCATTTATCTGTTCCACATTGTAATACGTTTCATTGTTGTATTTAATCAAAATGAAAAAGTGTGATCCCAGTGAGTGCACTGTGAGGTTGAAGGATGTTTACACGACAATGACAGGAAAGGCTTGTCTCTTCCTGTCCAGTGTTTCAGCCACAATAACTGGACGCGGCAAGAAGCATGATGGGAAATCTCTGCTCAGGTCCATGTGCTCATGACTCATTTTTTATTTTGTGCAGTTGGGAATAAATATGAAGATTTTTTTTCAGTCAATTCATTCATTTGTCTTTTATTTGAGCATCTGAATGACTCGAATGTTCAGTCTAAACTGTCTAAAATAAAATAAAAAAATATATATATATATAGATATATTAATAGATTGATCTGAAAAAGCAAATATTTGCGTATGCAAAATAAAAAAGATGAATTATTAAATTTTAACATTTTGATTTAATCCCTTCTCACACTACGAGTGGATTTGATAACTAATACTTAAAAATGATCCCATTGTATTATCAGTGTGGCCTTGTACAAAATGATCAGTGACTTCATTTGAAGCTTAGCATCACTATCCATACAGTAACTGCAGATATCTGCAGATAGCAGTTATGCTTACCTCACAAGCGCCCCTTGTGAGGTAAATGATGAAATGATGAAACATTTTATGTGTTCTATACATTTGTCTAATATAAATGAAGAGATTTGTTGCTGTAGAGAATTCACAGAGGACAGTTTTAAAGTGGGCTAAAGTTAGCAGGAAGCTAGCATGTTTGGACTTTGATAGGTCAAAAACAAAGCAATATTGAAACATAAGAAGCTGCAAAATTTCTCAGACACTGTATATAGGCAAGCTACAACAACCTTGGATTTAATCAAATTAAGTCACTATGAAGTACGGCTGCGGCCAATATATCGTTACGGAGCACTTGACAATACGCGTATCGTATCGAGGCACCTGTATCATGATATGCAAATTATAAAAGAAAATGTATTAAATCTGCTTGTTTTACCCCATGGTTTATTCACACCACGGTCACTAACCACTGCAATTGCAGGTTTCAGTTGCTGAACATATTTAGCATAATAACTGCTATTTATTGTACCTATGAGATCATTTTTCTTGTATTATGGAAGCTGTATCCAGTTGTTGGCAATACCCAGCCCTACTATGAATGGCTAAACCGTTCATATTGAAGTCCGAACATGCTAACCTCCTGCTAACTTTAGCCCACTTTAAAACATTGTCCTCTCTGTGAATCTTCTACAGCAAATCTCTTGATTTGATTCTCTTTTATACTAGACAAATATATAGACTAATACCAAAGTGTTGTTTTGCACAAAAAGTTCCACAATGCACCTTTAAAACTAATGTGTTAAATTTAAACAAATCAACTCACTTATATGGCCAATGCCAAGGCAGTTCTTTCTGAGAAGCACTGCTGATTTACTTATTCACGGGACATTACATCTGGTCCAGACATTTCATTCGTGTGTGACTTATTTTTGATCATTATTGATGTCTGATATTGATTTGTTTTTGTCCATACCGACCTTTGAGATGACTTCTGTTATGATATTGGGCGTTACAAAAATAAATTGATTGATTGATTGATTGATGAGAATATGCACATAGACTACGGTTGAAAACCAGCTCCTTTTCAGGGTCACTGTCACAATGATGCTCGAGTTCATGAAATGTATACAAATGCTTTATAATTAGATGCACTATATTACACAAATGTCTGATTTATTTTACAATGTACTGATCAGAAAACAAAAAAAAATTCACTACTAGAAAATAAATCACCTATAGGATTTTTAACCTGCATTGTCCTTGTTCAAAAAACTAATAATCTTCAGATGGTTCAGACAGCACAGAAATATAAACCTGCTACTATGGCGTTTGCAAGTGTTTTGAAGAATGAAAACTAACTATTGTGACAGAGTGTGTAGTTTAGTGTCATCACTGACCCGAGCCTCTCGTCTTCTCTCTTGCGCAGCTTCATGTCTCTCTGAACGACCTGTAAAACGTGAGCCGCCTCGAGGTCCGACAGTCCGGACAGGTCCAGCTTACGACCCATGGTTCACGCTCAGACGGAGGACTGCGCACATCAGAAAATCAATGTGGAACATGTCAGGAAGAAGGATCAGTAATATCTAAGGTAGCTCCAGTGAAATGTAAGATTCTTAATGCCATCATTGTCAAATTTTATGTTACTATCGTGGGCCAGAGGACAACATTTTTTTGTTTTTTTGGACACTATAAAAAATAGATGAAGAATGATAATAAAAGATTAAATAACCTGCTAGTAAAAATTCTAGTATGTAGTTGGATAATATGTGGAATTTAGGGTATGAAAGAAAAGTTAATCTAGTCTCAATATCCTGTAAACTTCAATCTCATCTACTAAACGAGGTTAATTCTAGGCCATGAAATTAAATAAAATTTAAGACCAATGCTCTCAAATTGTAAGACCCCAATTAAAAGATACCCTTCCCATTGTCCAACTATTGTAATTACTTATATTAGAATAAGTTTCATTCGTAAAAATCTGTTGCAAAAATAACAAAGCATGTGTATAAAGGTTGCCTTTATAAAATCAGCATGAAACATTTTTCCAGTCAGGTGCAGAATTATTTTGTGACATAATTAATTACATTATTCTAAAACAGTATTTAGTTCTTGGTTTCACACTCTTGAGCAGAGAGTAGCCCCAATAATCTCTTAAACCACTTTCAAATCCAACAGCAAGCCACTTACAGCAACAATCAGGGAATTAGTCTCCGCAGATTATCATTCCTCAATATTAAATCGCTGTGACGCAGATGCTCTAAATTACTACTTTATACAAACTTTTTAGGGATAAAAACTTGGATCAGATCTAAAAAAACTGACCATAAGCAGCAGAAAACAAAAATAAGTTATCTTCCACTTTTCACAGCCTTAAATGATACAATATTGCACCATCTATTTTAATAAAGGTCCTATTCAGTGTCAAACTCATAACAAAATAACAATGGAATCGTAAAATTGTTTTACGTACCTTTCAAAGTTGTTCCAGTGTGTTGAGTGTGATGGAGCCAGGCAGCTCTGTTTCAGCAGCAGCAGAGGGGGCGGAGCTTAAAGAGGCGGGACTTCTGAACCAGACTTTTCCTCAGTGAAGTAACTTGCACACATAGATGAAGTAAAGAATAATAGCATTACGTAAGGTTGGCGATATCGACCAGGGTGACCGACTGTCCCTCTTATGGTTGCACTGCACAGCCTGCATTTAGAGCTTTGTCCCCTGTCCCACCTATTTAGATAATGTCCAACTTTTCCAATAAAGTTAGAGTTACAAAGAGAATTGCATATTATCAACCCGCGTTTCCGAGTTATTAAATGAATATGTTGAGATGAAATTTTCAGCATTTTATTGTTTTACACTTTTTTCCAATTCAAATGACAAATGCATATATCTGTTGCATTTGAGGCATTAAGTGTCGTTATGGGGCATTAAAAACCTACATTGTGCAATATTGTGTCATAACTTTCCAGATTTGAATATTGTGAGACCTATTTTCTATCACAAAATAACAAAAATAACAAAATAAATGCCTCTGATTTACTTTTTCATGAGGAGGTCACCCTAATGTTGACAAAGATGAATATTGCTTTGTGACACATACAACATGCATGATGTAAAAGTAAAAACCCTTATGAATCTATTACAAAAAGCAGCGTTAATACAGTATGTACCAACCATATTCTCAGGATCAATTACTTTCTGGACCACTAGATGGAGACAGTTAGCTATAGTTTTATTCGCTTTGCTTGTTTTGACAAAAGTCTTCTGGGTGCATTTTATTAGATACAATCACTGCTAGAGTAAAAACGTCCTGAGTAAACAACAGGGCGGTCTTATAATGACACTGTTTAGATGTGGTGTATCTAATCTAACCTCACCCATTTAATTACCCCTGTGGTCAAAATGAAAGGTGAACATACAGTATAAAGTTCAAACTGTCATTTCCACATCATGAGTCTTTATCCACCACATGCTGCAGTTTCATGCATGTCATACACTAGGTGTATTTGATAATGTTGATTAAAAGGTAAACAGTGAAATCCTTAAATGAACACCACCAAAAACACTGAAGACACCAGGGATGCAATTGAGGTATCAAGGCCCGAGGCTTAATGGGGCATGCAGGCGGATCCATACAGTTAGTTCATTTTATTTATTGATAACATTTTAGAGAAATAAACTCCCCCTAAAACTAATGTCCCAAGTGCTTCTATGTGCAACATTGAAATCAGTGTCCATTTAAAACAGCTCTGATTGTGCACGTCTCTTAATGGTCTTGCACCATGTTAGAGCCATATAAACCATGATGTCGGCCTCTGAGGACCTCAGGGTGTGGTCTCCTGTTGGTCCCAGAATCAATACTAAAAATGGGTTCACTTTTCAGTTTTATGCAGCTAAAATCTGGAACAGTCTTCCAGAAGATGTGAGACAAGCCTCAACTCTGACGATGTCCAACTCCAGGCTGAAAACACTTCTTTTAACTGTGCATATGACACTGAAAGTATTTTATCAGCACTTATAATGTAATTAATGAATGATCCATATTCATGGATTGACCTTCTTGTAAATTTATGTAATTGTGGCGCACTTTGAAACGCCTTGTGTATGAATTGTGCTCTACAAATAAACTTGCCTTGCCTTGAATTACAGCAGACTTTGATATGTGTATGGGCTGAACAATGATCCTTTGAAATCCTTAATAACAACACAAACCTCTTCAGAGATTGTTTGCTTTTTCACCAAGTTTAAAACAATCCTTTTTAATAATCCATGCACAGCGGGAGATCAGACACACTTCCGATCAAACCCACATGCCAAAAGAAATCACCAAACGGGGCATTTGTTTCTCAACCACACAACCACACATTTCACAGAACAAGCGGGTAACGCATTGATCTTTTCTTCACAGCCAAAAAATTAAACAGAAGACTTCTACTAAAATATGTCCAAGGTAAACAGCAAATGATGACTAATACACAGCATCTATACAAGATATTTTAAACATGCTCCTCCTGGCAGAAGCCATGGACTTTCCTCATAAAGAAGAAATAGCTAGCCACAGGTAAGATGGTGTAGATATTATGCATACAGAAAGTAAAGAGGGGAAATAGACTAGAGCATAATGGCATTTTAAGAACCAGTTTAAGTCATAACCAGCTGGAAATATTCACTGAAACCTCTTGCAATATTTTAGATAATAAAGCTCCGACTCCCCCTGACAAGAGGCTGCTTACTTTATGGTCAAGGTTTTCCAAGGTTCAATCCAAGTATATTCCAATTCCAAAGTAACAAAGGTGTAAATGTTTGCACTCTTTCACACAACAATTAAAAGCACCTCCAAATTGTATTTTAAATTATAATTGATTAAAGTATTGTATGCATAGCAACCTGTGCTGTGGTTTGTTTTGGCTCTTCCCATCTGCCTCCTCCCTCTCCCTCCCTTTCTCTCTCTCTCTCTCTCTCTCTTTCTCTCTGAGTCATTCCTTCCTAAGTTCCTGCTTTGCTTTTAGAAGAGCTCTGGATTGGACACATTGTGATGGTAAGGATTTTAAACTCACTAGATTTACTTCCTATTATCTTTAACTGAATTATTTTCTCATTCGGCCTCTAGTAAACTAAAATTCTATCAAGTACTTACGCCCCGTTCTGAATTACTACTTTAGCCTTTCTCTATTTATAGGAACAATATGCTAAATCAAGTTTTAGAGTGTTTATAATATGAACACTGCTGTTGTGCTTTTGATTCACAGCAAAAGGGTCCTGGATTTGATTCTAGGGCCAGATGGGACTATTTAGTGGTTTGTGGTTTCTTTCATGTGCTGTGGTTTTCCCTACACACAAAACATGTACCACAGGCTCATCTTGAAAGAGACTGATTCTCAGTGCGACTGTCCTGGTTTAAAAAAAATTCAATTTCCATTTTTGTAAGAACTAACGCATCACAATGTGCATTATTTTGATAAGAAAACATGCAGCTTTCAACAATTAGCATAGATTGTGACTTGATTTTGATTGTGGTTCTTTTTTTTTTATACTAGAAAAAAGACTGAAGAATTTTTGCCTACGACTAGAAATGTATGTTTTTCTGTCTGCTACACATTAAGGAGAAGTAATAAATCGTTATCTTGCATCAGAATTAAATGCCTTTGGGATAAGACACTGTTAATGTGCTTATCTGACTACAACGTTTATACAAGAGGAACAGATGAGGTCAGAGAGAAAGGGCAGATGTTGTCATTGATCTCAACACAGACTGCATTTTTAATAGTAAAGTAAACACAAACACAGCTGTCTTAATATTGGCTAAAGGAGAAAGACCTCGTTCCACTTTGATTTGCTGCATAAATAAGAAGCCATAGCTCAGGGGAAGGCAACGTCAGGCATCAAAACTTTTGGCCCCGAAGATGAATGTAAAAAACATTCTTACACATACACTGAAAAATGTCTTTTGAAAATAGTCTCAGATACAAAAATGGCTTAAAAGCGCCCAAATTGAATTGGCAATGGAACAAGAATATTGCTGTTGGCAATCTTCTTGTGTCAGTTTAGGTTTTTGTATTTCGTATTTCAAGTGTTCAAGTTAAATTGACGCAAGACAAATTCTTGCTTGACAAATTCAAGCACTTTAGGTCATGTATCTGTTTAAGATTACTTTTTTTTCCCTACTGTACATGCATTTCTTATGCATGCTGTAGTGGTCAAACCTTTATTTATTTATTTATTTATTGTTTATTTGGTTGGGACAGTGCATGCTAATGAACACACATGAGACACATGCATGTAAACACACCACTCCGGATTGTAGCCTTGGGCTAATTCCATCCGTTGTCACACACTCGTACACAACTACACACAAACACACTCATTCATCCTGATCTATTGTACATGTTTTTAGTGATAGGGGAAACCTATACAAACACGGCGAGAACATGCAAACTCCACACAGAAAGGCCCTGTCCAGGCCCTAGGATCAAACCCAGGACCTTCTAGCTGTGAAGCACGAGCGCTAACCACTGTGACATCTAATGGGGATCCAATCCAATAAACAATAAATGAAGAGGAAAATTGGCTGCCCCATCAGGCCAACTTACCTACACCTGCCAGCTGGTTCCATACCTATTTAGTTACATACTAGTGTATTATTCCACAGGTCAGAGAGTGTAAATTTTGTTTTGTATTTGTAAATCTATGAAAACATTATTTTGACAAAAGCCAAATGTGCACCCTTTTGTACTAGGAACAACTAACAAGTATCAAAATCTGCTCCGAGTGTACACTGCATACAAGGCAAACAATAACAACTATTATGTGTTTATGGGACAGTACCAGATAGTAAGTGAATGGAGTAAACCAGCCAGTAATAATATCAGTATTGTTGGCTTAATAATATTCAAATGTCATCTTACAGATCCAACATGGAGGATATTGAGGATGATGAGTTTTACTACTATGAAAACTATACTTTCAACTTCAGCTATGACGACTACCCCTCTTTGTGTGAAAAATCAGACGTGCGCACATTCGCTGGCCTGTTCCTCCCTGTGGTCTACTCCCTCTGCCTCATCATCGGACTGGCTGGTAACGCCTTGGTGGTGGCTGTCTACATCTACCATAAGCGCCTAAAAACCATGACCGATGTCTTCCTGACACATTTAGCCGTTGCAGACCTGTTGCTTCTTTCCACTCTCCCGTTTTGGGCTCTGGACGCCGCCCGAGGCTGGACACTAGGAGAGACCTTGTGCAAAATAGTCTCATCTTGCTACACAGTCAACTTCACGTGCTGCATGCTGCTATTGGCTTGCATCAGCGTCGACAGATGCATATCTTTGACCAAGATGCGAGATGGAGACAGTTCAGGACGGCTTCAGAGGATCTTCATGAGGAAACACTGCTGGAGAGTTTGCGTTGTAATCTGGGGGGGCGCTTTCCTCCTTGGGCTTCCTGATTTGATATTCTCTGAAGTGAGGCATGCTGGGAATCGCAGTTTTTGCTTGGCAGTGCACCCCACATCTATGGGCAGAGCTGGTAAAGCCACCATAGAGATATTTGAAGTCATGCTAGGATTTATTTTACCGCTTTTAGTTATGATCGTTTGTTACTCCAAAGTGGGCTGCGTGCTAAGACAACTTCCAACTCAGAGCAAAGGCAAAAAGTGGAAGGCAATCCGCGTCCTCTTGACCATAGTTGGAGTTTTTGTGGTGACCCAGCTGCCTTACAATGCCCTAAAAGTCTACCGGACAATGGACACGGTGTACTCCATAGTCACCCACTGCGGTACGAGCAAAGTTATGGACCAGGCGTCGCAAGTGACTGAAAGTTTGGCTCTGACGCACTGTTGCATCAACCCCATCCTCTACATGTTTGTGGGGTCGTCGTTCAGAAACAACGTCATGAAGGCGGCCAAACGGTTCGGAGAAAAAAACAGGAGCAGACGCAGGAGGACAGAGGAACAAGGGATGGAGATGTCTTTCAACTCCCACAGCGGGTCACAACAGACGGACTCCTTTTCAATATAAGTGTCATGGGAGTAGTTAATCTCTCAAGCTGAATTTTTGGACTAATTTCAAATCAAAGTGGTATCTACGTTCATATCTCTCTATATCTACACTTTGCACCAATTTTATCACACCCAAAAATATGCATTAGAGGCATTACAGTGATTCTGTGATTTAAGGCAGTGATTCGCAACCTTTTCTCCTAGAAGCCCCCCTGTTCAGGCTGGATACAGGCAGGGCCCCCCTATTCCAAAACCGCACGCTTCCTGAATACGTTACAATGTAAAAAATGGTTTTACGAACCTCACAAACCATAAACCAGTTCAAATCCCTCCTTAAAACCCATTTATTTAGACAGACCTATGGCCTCCCATGATCCTTTATACATTTTAGCTTTTTTATTCTATTAGTGTCTTGGTTTTATGTTGTGAAATCTTCAATGACCTTTTTGCTGTATTGTATTTTTATTGTACTGTACGGTGACCTTGAGTGTCTTGAAAGGCGCCCCAAATAAAATGTATTATTATTATTATTATTATTATTATTACAGATTCAGAAAACTTTATTTATCCCCTAGGGGCAATTAATTTGTAGCATTCCAGCCAAACAATCATCCTTCTCATCCGTACATTTCAAACCAATAAACAGAATTTGTGTTTTCTCAACATGCAGTCCTCTCTTAGTCATGTTTGGTCATTTGTTTGTATTTAACTGACTCAAATAATATCTCTTATGACCAAACCCTGTGACCAGACAAAACTGTGGGCCCCCCTGCAGTTCCAGGCCCGCCCCCCAGGTTGGGAACCACTGATGTAGTGTGTACTGATCAGTGACCCTCTGACATGCTTTCAGGGAAGTTTGTGTTGATAATTCCTCAACTAATTTCTCAGTAAAAAGTCCACAGCAAACAGGCTTTC
>OMNZ01012707.1:7208-20438 GCA_900303255.1 Lesueurigobius sanzi | reverse complement strand
AGTTCTTGTAAAAATATCCTCTCAAATTCACCATTAGGTCGTATATAATGCGCAACACTATAGAACGTAGTGTTTACCTTGGGTCAGGATCGGGAGGTTTGGCCCCCTGGTCCTTTGACGACAAAGAAAATCAGCCCCCCGTCAGGACAACTTGCCTACCTCTGTTGTATGCAGTAATACGCATGTGAGCTCTATCGCACCAACCTGAGTCACGTATTTTGGCACATCTTACACAAACTGTAAAAGAAACAAATACTTTAAGTTTTTTTAAAAGGCCATTAGGGGAAAAAAAATGAGAAGAATGAAATAAACTTACATTTTTACTTGCAGTCACCAAATGCTGCTCATGATTTCACTCTGCCACTGTTACAGGTGGCACAGATTTTCACTGTTGTGTTCCGTACTGAACATAAAAACCATCTGAGCTGGGCCTCCATCTGTCGACTGAGCTCAGATAAACTGTTTAAATAAATGTGTAAATGGTTCATAAACTTTTCCTGCAGGTTTTCCCCAGAGTAACCAGAGTAAATCCAACACTTCCTGTGCGGTATATAGTGACACAATCTCCATTCATCCCGGCTCGGCTCTGGCCCAAACGGAAATCGCAAGAGTCGTAAGAAGATACAGAATTTCAATGACATGTTAAATACATTTATTAGAAAAGCCTTCAAAGTGTGCAAAACACAAAACAGAAACATTACAAATATTTAGCTTGTACAATCAACGAAAACATAAATAAACAAACTGCCTTTTGGCTTCAGGCTTGAAATTTAAATAATTAAATTATAAATCAGGCAGTCAACTGTCTTCAGTTTCATTCAACTCAAACAAAGATTCTTTTAAATAAAAAAGAAATTATAAAAAATTCAAATGAGTGAAAAATCTAACTTAATTCTTAAATCAAAGGATGCCTCAATGGCAGTGGAGCAATAATTTAAACAAAGCTTTTGGGCAGTTTTATAACTTTTTAAGTCCCTTTACTGAAAGATAAATGTAGAAAATGTTGAATATATTACTTATTATATGAATAATCTATATGAAAAGTCACACCCTGAACGTTAACAGGTCTTAAAAATGTCAATACTGAACTTTTTTTTACTGCAACTCAAGCACAACAACTATGAAAATGAAACAGTCGTCTTCTCAAGTCTCCGGTTATTTTCCACACTATGAATGTGGAAAAAGATACAAAAATGTGAAAGTGCAGTAGACAAGAGCCGGATTGTCTAGGCTTACCTCCAGAAATGTAGTAAATCCAAACAAAAACAAAGCTTTATCTCCAAAATTTAAAGTCTCTAAAATCTCCCCAGGGTCAAAACGGGGTCATGTGTAATTGGCAAAAAGAACTGGAAATAATTATGTCCATAAGTAATGAATGGTTCATTTGTTCAAGTGGCAAAAGGGATTCCCAATGACGCAGTATGTCACAGTATGTCGTATTTGTGCTTTAGTGTTTAGCAGTGGTACTTCAATAGTTGAGGATCTGCACGTCAAACAGGTCACACACTCCCTCGTGTTCGTCCAGATTAAAGCTGTAGTCCATGCCTTTGTGGAGAGATGAGCAGGAGGAGGATTAGAACAAGATGTGATGAGGTGCTTTTGACAAACACTAGAGGCAGACTGTTTTTGGCGTTCAAAATCAGGTTAGAAATTAAATATTGAAAAATCCCTCTGAACAAACCTTAAAAATATTATTTTAAGTCCAAGACTGGAAGGTTTGGAGTCTGCAGGAGCTACTAAAGTGGAGATGTTGTTGACACAATGTCAGAAAAATGTATTTTGAGACAAAGGTCATTGAAGTTACAATGTCCCATATAGTTCCATGAAGAAACATTACATCAGTGCAATAATTACACTCCTTATTCTAAAGATTAATCATAAATTCATTTCCAGGTGAAAGTGTATAATTTAAGAGATCAAACTGGGCCAAAACCTGAAAATTGAGTTTTGCCTGCAGTGTCTCCCCTTAAGAGCATGTCATTCTATAACTCCATTAGCCTGGTCTTACCATACCCTCATACTCATTTCGCACACAGGGTCTGGAGCTCCGTTTTCAGGTAGGAGGGGTGAACTCTTTTTTTAAAGTTTGAAACGATTGGATCCGATTTCACCCAATCGGTAGCCTGGCCTTAGCCACCCCCGTAAACTCTGGTCAATTATCATGTCCGCACATGCTTGATGTCACCTACAACACCTGCCTCCCCCGCTCGCTGAATGGTAGGATGAAGTTCATCCAATGTATCGCGGCCACTGAGATCAGACCCAGACGTAACATGTAGTTTACGGATGGCTAAGGCCAGGCTATAACTCTATCAATCATACCCAGTTTCTCTGTAAAGTCATAAGATTGAACTGCACTGCATTTCTTTAACTTTCATTTGCTATAATCAAACAAGAATAATAACATCTTACCATCAGCTGACATTAGCTCTTCAATGAGATCCACAGCAGCTATTAAACATAACAGACAGAACAACAAAATGAACAAAAGAACTTTAATGTGGTTCCTCCTGTTTGCTGTGAGGACTCTGTACCCGCTCTGTCGTCTTTGAGGTGGTCGGCTGCTCCGCTCAGCTTCAGCAAGTTGCTCATGTCCATCACCGGCTGAAACTCGGATCCCACCAGGTCCATGTGCTCCTGGGACAGGCTCACAGTGGCGTCACTGTGGCACTCTGCGATGGGACAGATATGCATTATGCAAAACAACATTTGTTATCCATGTTTTAAGTTGGAGTTTGTTTGATTTTGGAGAATGTCTGAATCATTCTCTGTTGCATCATTCTCTGTAGTGAAAGAGGACATTCATTTTATGCAACAAACAAATCTGGCAGCTCCAAACTCTAAATCTAAAAAGCAGTTATTTACTATTTCTCCATCTCATTTCTGCAACACTACCAAAAGTCTGAGTGATTGGACTTTTCCCAATGTTACACAGAACAAATGATAGATGAAAACAGAAATCTGCAATCACAGAACACACCCATAGAGAGAGAAAAAAAACATTCTTTCTCAAGCACAATATGATCCTATTTTGCTGCTATCAAATTAACTATAAATAATAACGCATGACAGAGGCGCTTTCAGTTATGACTATGACTTGGATGAATAGGCATCATGTAAACTAAAAACAGGAATTTGAGAGTGACTGAGCAAGTTGAGACGAGCAGGAGGTCTGAGTCAGAAGCATCAGATCATGTCATGAGACACTTTACATTTACATTTACAGGAATATCTTGATTCAGTTTTTACTTTCGTTCAGAGTTCCTGTTTTTGAGTTGTAAAAAGAGTGGTCACTTTGTTAGAATCTTTGTTAGCGACTTTACAGCCTTGAAGTGCATCTGGAGAAACTTTCATTCATTTTTATCTTTAGGTGAAAGAGAAAATGGGAAACCGTGGCAGAGTTTTGGAGGGACGTTGCTTAAACATTGAAAGAAACAATTGGAGAAAACTAGAAGCAATAACCCCAACTTCTCAATAATCCATTTGTTCTTACCCATGTTCAGGTCTGGAGGAGTGGACGACGGCGTGAGCACCTCCTCGTGGTCCGTGAACGCCATCTGGTGGTCGGAGCAGAGCGAGTCCTGGCTACAGTAGGAGGACGAGGCCTGGGACGAGGAGAGGGGGAAGCACTGCAGGCTGGCGGGGGTGTTGGGAGGCGTGGGACAGAGCTCGTCCGTGGGGGGGACGGAGAAGACGACCGGAGGCGAGCCGACCGAGTCGCTGTTGATGAGCATGACCTGGATGGGAGCGGACTGAGAGCGCAGGTTCACCTGGTACCTCTTCTGGCCGTTGTGGCTCTGAGCAGTGCAGGGGGAAGAGGGGGAAACAGATTTCAAAGAACGTGTCGACCAATTCTTATTCAGTGCAGTTAATTTCTTGACCAAAATATTTCATAATTTTAGACAATCCGTTAATGAGGCTAAAGCTATGACTAAAATCTCCAGATATTTTTGTCGACTAAAAAGAGACCAATTAAAAATGAAAAGTAGCAACTAAAACAGGAGAACTCCAGTGGCACATTTTGAAAGAGCCTCATCATTTAAAGTCACTGCCAGCGGAGGATGTGGAATTTGGCAGTTAGCAGTTTGTTGTTTGGACCGGTAAGATGGCGGATCAACCACATACACATCAACACAATCTGCTGACCACGCCCCATTACGTGACATCACCTTCCAAAGCTCTAAGGCGACGAAAATTAAACAAAGGATGCATCAATAGCAGTGTAGAAATAATTTAAAGACATTTTTGAACTTATTAAGTCCCTTTACTGAAATGTATTAGACCCCGACCTTCAGATCATGAGACGACGCCTCGAATATATACAATTACTTATTATGTGAATAATCTAATATGAAAAGTCATACCCTGAAATAAATAAATAAATAAATAAATAAATAAATAAATATATATATATATATATATATATATATATATATTAGTGAATACAATTATTTTAATTTAATGTTGATGAAAATAACTGTAGATTTAGTCTGCAAATTTTTGTTGACTATTACTAGATGAAAACTGAAAAGAATTGGCTAAAACTTGACCAAACTCGATTTCATTTTCATCAATAGACCAAGACTATGTTAATATATTAATATTAATATTAATATGTGTTGCTTCAGAGCCCAAGTCAAAAGCTGAGAGCGATATACAGTGGCCAACTAAAAAAATATACATTAGGATTAAAAACAATAGATTGTCAGATGGATTTTCTTATCATCAAGTATTTTTAAATTGTAGAAAGGTCAACTCAGTGAAACACCAAATTCACATCATGTTTGCATTCCACTTACAGCCCCTAAAATATGTTTGTAAAGGTAACTAAAGCTGGACACACACACCAGATTTTTAGTCTTAGGAGTAGCTCAATAAAAACTTTCTCTCATGGCATGATCTGCTGTGGTGGGACTCCTCGTGTGTGTGTGTGTGTGTGTGTGTGTGTGTGTGTGTGTGTGTGTGTGTGTGTGTGTGTGTGTGTGTGTGTGTGTGTGTGTGTGTGTGTGTGTGTCCTCATGTTTGTCGTTAAAAGATTCAAAATCCTGCAGTGTGTGGCCACCTTTAGGGGCAGATAATTATTTTATATTTTATTTTCTGTCACCTTTGAATGAATAAAATGAAATGAAAAAAATGATAAAAAATAGACTGGAAATTAGCCAGCAAATGAGTGAAGCACCATTTCGGGCAGAGGGACTTCGAGCTGGGTGCCGGCGGGGGCCATGACGGCGAGGAGCGTGTCTCCAGTGAAGGAGCTGCAGATGTCTTGGTGCGTCACAAACTTATAAGTGAAGTCTGGTTCAGGAAGTGTTTCAGAAAAACAGAAAACCGGTGACAATACTGGAAAAACCACTCAGGATTAGTCTGGCTGTCATTCCCTTTCATTCAACGATTATAATTACAGTATAGAACTTAAAACGAACAATATTAAATGGAGCGAATGGGGGATTGATTTTCTCTAATGAATAACCACAATAGGAGTAGAATTACAAACTGTAAAACCGGCTTGTTTTATTTCAGACAAAGGAAGGCAACTGAGAGCTCTCTGCAAAAACGTCATGAGTTTTTAATCCGTTTTAAGTTTTCATTGATGGCTAGAAGTGGGGATTAGTTGTTGATTTTACATCTAGATTACATGATGGGATATGGGGTTTTGTGGCTCAATAAAGTGGATCCACAGCAGAGATTTGGGCATTTTTCACTCACGCCGCATTCGCCATTTCAAATGTTAAATTAGGTGCAGCTTCATCCTTGCAAGACACTAGTTGTGCCTCGCCAGATGTCAAAGGTTCAGGAATGTTATTCTTGATTTATCTCTGGGGCTGCGCAATCAACCTCAACAACAGTCAATCTCAATTATGTATAGATTACGCATGTGGTTTTTCAGTTTTCACTCAAGGGTTGATGCTTCTGAAGTCATTTAAAATGTGCACATAAATGGCAAATCTACTAGCCATACTTAGAAATTAAAGCCCAAACATTCATGTAGGTTTCTTTGCTCATAGCCTCCTACTCACAGTACAATACTAAGATACATTTACATTTTTAAAACCCCCCAAGAGCTCATTCGGTCTGACTTTTCACCAGGTTTAGAATAAGTTCATGGTTTGGACCTGGTTTAGAAGTAGTTTTGTCCTGGTTAAACTTGATGTAGTCCTGGGTTTGATACAAAAGCACAATTCTTCATAAAATTCTGCCTATTTAACACTTTCAATGGATTATAAAAAGTATGTATGAAAAGTACATTTGAAACTGGATACTTTAAATTTGCTGCCCTTGTATTTGTGCTTTCATTAAAGACTAAAGAATGAGTTTGGACCACAGATATCAAAGTCGTGTCGTCAGCCTTGTGTCAAAGCGTAAAAGGATATTTGCTTGTGCTGGGGTCGTTGCTGAGGCACTGGATGCTCGCTTCGATGAAGGCCTTCTGTCGGTCCAGCTCTCGCTCCTGAGAGTCCAGTTCAGAGATGTGCAACTTCAGAAGCTTGGCCTGCTCCACCGCCTCCGGACTCTGGTTGTGGCAGTTCTCTCCCCTGCACCAGCGCACAGAGGCACAGCGGGACACCGGGACACATGGAGAGGCACAGGGCGCACACAAAAACACAAAGAGAGAGTATAGTGACTGATGAGGACTGTGTAGCACCAAGAGAGAGGAGGCTGGAACCTTTTGAATAATCTTGGGACAGGAACATGCTTCGAAATGGTTTTAATAGAAGTGGAATGATGGCTGTCAATATGGCATGGTTTGGTTGTATTTTTATAGCTTACAGTACGTTGGATCTTTGTGTGTAATTGATCCAATTAGCAGGACGATTTTGGTTAAGAGGCATTTGTAGGTTATAAGGAGATGTTTCAGGTGTCTCTTACTTACACAATAAAGTTTATTCAGACATCTTGGACATTGTGGAAAAAATATAATCGTAAATGTCTGAAAGGGAAAAGGAAGAAGCCCAAGCTTATTTTGCCTATTCCCACTACATTCTTCACTTTACAAGATTTAAAATTTTGAAATAGCTGGCCATGCTTTAAAGCAGTGTTTCCCAACCAGGGGTACGCGAGAGGTTAGCAGGGGCTATGTGGAATAATTTTGAGATAAAAATAAGATGAAACAAATTGTATTTTTGATTATTATGGTCAAAGAAAAGACATTTTAAAACATTTAACTGTAAAGAGTGAGATTTTGAGAGCATGTAGCCGTCTTTTACCTGATAAATAGGAGTTTTTGTCATTCACTTCCTAACTAATTAATAAAACCATTGAAGCAGGGGATCCAAGGGGTGCATGAGACAAAAAAGGTGGGAACCACTGCTTTAAAGCACAACTCTTGCCACGTACGGTACAAAAGCAATAAGCAAACATTATAATCATTTTGCAATATATCACAATAACAATTATAGATACTTTATCAAAGTTAGGGATGGGCCGATATCTCGGTGCTGCCGATATATCGGCAGATATTTGCCTATTTTTCAAATCTGTATCGGTCTGATTGGGAAAAAAATATCGGCGGGGAAACTGTCATTTTTCTACAGAGCACTTGAGCCTGCAGCAGCGCAGATAGATCTGACTGGGCCAACAGTTTATTCAAATGTGCTGAAATGAGTTATAACTCTTTATAAATAAAGAATCTCCAGCACAAATTCACAAAAAATGTCCCGAAGTGGAAGCAGGATTTTAATAGCCATCATAGTCTCAAGAGAAATCTGAGTGAAAAACTAACCAGCCAAAGTCATGTTGCATTATAATTTTTTCCAATGATGAATTTAGGAACTTTACTCCATGTGAGAGGGTCTTGCTATTAATTTTAAATGCTGATATTAATATTGGCAAATATCGGATATCGGCCACAGCGGTGAGGCAAATAACAGATATCGATATGGGCAGAAAATGTTCATATCGGACCATCCCTAATCAAAGTATCAATATTCGATCAACATCAACTTGTTTAACAGCTGTACAGTGCCGGCTGCTCTACGAACTATTTGCAATAGTCTTGATCTCTGTTTATGAACTGTCAAGCATTTTTAATTTGCACTCTTTGAATATTTTTTCAGGAACAGTTACACATTAACCCAACAATTTGTTGTATTAATGTACTTTTCAATCATTACACTTTAATACATATCAAGTGGCATTAGGTTTAACTTTTGGATGAATCATTTTACATTTTCACAATACTAATTGTAACCCAATACGCAACGTATCGGCCCCTATGTATCGCAATCCATATTGTATCGCAACAAAGGCATATGGTCACAGCCCTACTATTAACAGTACGATACTAATTGAGCATTTATTAATCATTTATTATGAATGATGATGAATGTTTGCTTTGTCGCTTACCTCCACTGAATGATGTTCTTATTTTTCTTCTCGATGAGCCCAACTCCTTCCAACACATTTGTAATGTCATATATCCTCCTCTTCTGCCTCACAGCTAAACAGTCTGCAGCCTGTTAATACAATGACTCTATAAGCATGAATAATAATATTACAGTCACGTTGCTATTAGCCCAACACGTTTTTGTGGCCAGCAGAGGAGCAGGTGTAGAGAAGAGACTTGAGGATTACAAACAAATGGGGGATTTGGTAAATTAAGCTGCACAAACAGCAAATGAGAGGAGGACTGTTATACAAAGGGAGAGAAGGAGGCGGCGGGAGCAACCTGCTGGGTAAACATTAGCCGGCTTTGGCGCGAGACAAGAGAGGGAAAAGCACCAAGTAAAGACACTCCATTAAAGTCAAATAAATCTGCTGCAGGAAAATCCTCACTCGAGAAATGTATTGTTCCAGAGGCTCAGGGAGGTCGATGATGTTTAGAATTGTCGTTAAATATCATGCAAGAGCTGAAGAGGCTGCCCAAATGGTTAACTAGTGAGGATCAAGAGAAGAGGGGAAATAATATTGTCAAACATAACCGGTTTAGAGAGGAGAGTGGAACTGGAGTCCTGGAAGTAGCTTAGCAAGAGTACTTTATTTTGAATGAACGAGTTGATTTTTGAATGCCCATCTTGTACAAATGAATAAAGCACTGTGTGGTGGGATGGAAAATCAAAAAAAAGGGAAGCAGCAGGCTAAAACAACCCCTGAACAGTCATCATGTATCTCATACATCGGGACTCGTGGGAGAGGCAAACAGGTGCACACTCTCAGAGACAACACTGCACTGCTGCACAGTAATGATGCCATTTACAGCAACCATACTTTTCAGTGGATGTTATTTTAGAACATTGCTCAGTTCAGTCAGTGAGAATAAGGAGTTTGGAACAATATAAAGTAGTCGTAGTTCTAATAACTTATCAGTAGATGTCTGTGTAGGTTCTCAGTCGTGCAGGATTTGTCCATCGTAGGCCAAGATTATTTGGTCTTCATCTGTACTCTGTAGTTGAAGTACTAGATGGAAAACAGTAGATGGAAGACAGTAGATGGAAGTGCTTATTTTACTTTCACAAAAGACTCACAAATATGCCTTGCCCTACAACATGTAAATTGTGTTTTATTTATTATTATTTTTCTTTTGACCAGTTTTTTGGTGAACAGTGTGTATTGGTGAAAATAAAACATAGTTTTCGACTGTCACATTTTAGTCAAATAATTTTACACCATTTGATATTTTTCACGTAAACCCGAATCAAAACACAAACAGAAAGAGGCTAACATCCCATTCCTGCAAACTCTACTACTTGATTGTCCTCAAGTATCTAACTAAATATCGTGTATTTAAGCTTGTATTATGCATTTTTAAGTAGACATAGTTGTCAGGTTTGGTTGAGGGAATTATTTTGTGTATTTTATGAAGTTTACAGACACAATGCCCTTCTCACTTTCATTTCGGGGTCTTTTCTTTTCTTTGCTAATGCAGACTGCTAATCCACCTGCGGCTTAAATCAATGCACCTGACTGCCCCGCTGTGAGCGAGCAGTGACAGCCCTTTGTTCACATCTGTTGCTCGGAGCAAGGTACAAAAATAATAGTCTCTCCTTTTTATATACTATACTTTTTATACTTCTAAGTTTTTAGCTTCACTGACCACTTTTAAGTCCAACACGCCGTCCTTCGCCTCCTGTAGCAGACTCACAAACTTCATTGTGAGGAGACCCAAACTTTTCTCGTGTCGACTCGGTGTGGATCGTACCGTCTCCGTGGCCTCAAACTCCATTTTTCCTTCAATAAAATAACTTATTTTGATTTTACAAACGCTGCAATCTTGACCTAACACGCATTTCTCCGTGTTCAGGGTCTTGTTTTTACCTCGAAGGGACCGCGGTGTGAGGAGGGGAGTACCTGCGGGATTTTAAATTGACGTACGTTACGTTAGAGCTGTTGCTAGGGTAACCTGGGTCCAGCAGCTCGTGCCCGCCCCCCATACGGCCCGCCCCCTTGTGCTCCAGACATTTGACTGACAGCTGCTCGTGGCCCCACTTACTTTAATAGGCGCAGAGGGACTAGTAAATTGAAGATAAAATTACAACCTGCAGATTCATATGAGCAGTAGTTACCTGGTTAATATAGTGAGAGGGGGCTAAATGTATCATCATAGGACCAGGGGTTCCCAAAGTGGGCGAATTTGGCCCTCAAGATGGTGCTTTAGATTTGTAAGGAGTAGCTACATTCATTTGTGTAGTGAATAGACTGTAAATTGTTACTAAGGACACCAAAGCAACCTGTCCTACTCAATAGCAGACAATTTAATGTTTCTTTAATAGATCTGTTTGTATTTAGTCTTTTTACATGTAAAATATTGTTGTATTTGGCCCTTCGTCCGCTAATACTACTCCATTTTGGCCCTCCATGGAAAAACTTAGGGCACCCCTTTGTTTATATCAGACTATATCAAACTTTTCAGACGGGGACCCCCAAAATAAGCATGTTAACAACTGTAAAAACTAAGTAGTATTAATATGTTTTTACATTGTTTACCGTCTTATTCGACCTCCATTGACTTATCTCTGCTTTTTTAAATGAACAATTATATAAAATATACACTATGAATATTTTTCTATTTTACATCTTGAAATCATCTTGGGACCCCCACTGATCTCATCTAACATACACACTACTAGACACATGAAAGGTTTACAAAGGGTTGGTTTGCCAACTAAACCACTATATTTAAAGTACTTGTTATCTTGCTTTACTTACTGGGCTCCATTGATTTACAACTTGCATATCTTTGTATTGAACTTGATTCAGAAGTTCACATCTTAGGTTTCCAAAAGTAGTCATCTATATTAATGGCTATTAGAGGAGTACTTCCAGTGTGCAGACCTATGGTACAGACAAGTATAATCCCGTGAGCTGAAGTAGCAAAACATCTTCAATTCTAATCAACCATGTACTGATTCAAAAATTCTACTTACAAAGACACACACAAATATAATCATTTTTGTAACAAACATTTAATTTAATAGATATATCCCTACTATATACAATAAAATATTCACATGTTAATGCAATTTGCCTAATGTCATTTCAAAGTAGGCTCCTGTTTAACTAAACTCTCTCAGCACACTGTTGAGTCGCTTCATTTTCTCCTCCATGATTCTCTTCTGTGCGCTCGTCTCCTGCAGCAGCTGACGCATCTCTTCCTCCACTTCATAAACCTGCAAAACACACGCACCTAAGTGTAAATAAATTGTGGATTTTCAATTTATAAATAAATGTAAAGAGTTTTTTCCCAGTGTACAGTGACTTTCAAGTAAATGTAATTTATTTTTTTAAGCCCAATGCCCTTTTCTATCTTTTCATGACACCCCTGTAGCTAAAGAAGGGTTCTGCTTTGTCTATTGTGTAAAGCCTTATCTCCAAGCATTGTGACCAGGTGTAACTTGACAATAGTGCAATGAGAGGCCACATACAAAGCAACTAGCTAAAATAAAGTGAACACAACAAAGAAATAGTGTTAAATGCAAATATGAGGGCATCTGGCTTTACAACCTACAATCAAGGATCCTAGAAAGGAAGGAGACTTCATGAGGGAAAAGGAAGAATGAAAGTAAAGCATATTAGTAGTAAGTTATAATTGTTTTTGCCAACCGTATTGAACCTTGCTGTTAAAGTGATAGTGTGTATGCAGGGTATAGGAGACCTTTTTAAGACTTACGATTCTCTCAAAGAAGTTAAAGAAAGAAACTCTGTGTTGGACTTTTTAAAATGCCCACATAAAGGTATTTATTCGTATTAACTCAACCTACTGTCAGATTTTAATAAGTAAATACAGGCTTCTACAATGCAGAATGTTATTTTTAGTATTACATTGTGCTAAGAAATTCCCGTTAGTTAGAATTCAACCGATTGGCATTTGAGATATTGTGATCAAGTGACTTTTTAAGACCCTGCAGACATCCTGGTGAGTCTGGTAAATGTATAACAAATTTAATAGAATGTGTACAATGTATCTCAGCAACATATCAAAATCCCTAAGAGAAAAACAAAGAACAAAGACACTCCTATCATATTATAATTCTCTATTTACATTTTCTAAAAAGCCTTTATTGTACTGGGCTAATACAGATTTCACTTCTTGAAAAAGGCTTGTTGGAGCCGATGTGCATGGAAGAAACCAGCAACATGTTTTAAAAGATTTTAATATGTATTAGCCTAGTACAATAAAGGCTTTTAAGAAAATGTAAATAGAGAAGGAGTGCCTTGGTTCTTCGTTTTTCTCTTAAGTGTGTGTTCCCTAAACGCCAAAGAACACCTTCTCCAAAAATCTACTTTTGTGGTACTGACTTCCTGAGCACTGACATCAAAATCCCTGTTGCCTTTACTTTGACCAGTGGGAGGAGCCGGCCTGTCAATCAACCCGCACATGTTTTTTTGTTTATTTCCCAGCAACAAATGTGAGTGTGTGAACCATATACAATCGGTTGTGCACAGGAAGCGAGGAGAGGAGGTAGCTAGATTGTTTACTTTTAAAATTTCCCTCTCATTCCTCATTTTACAACCAGAGGATACTGCGCAAAATACAGTGACATCCTCAAACCTGAAAATAGTTTTATGCAAAGTTTTATGCCTTAGTATCTTACAAGTTCATTCATGCCCTGAGCACATACTTTAGTCTTCTAGCACTTCTGATATATTGTGTAAAACATACTAAAAACAAAATCGCATTTATAAGTAATTATGGACTTCTAGAGCTTAGACAATCTGGCTAAATTGGCGCAGGCTGCGGGCGGTGGCAGTAGCTGATTCATGTACAGGGTAACACCTTCTGACTGGCGTTCTCGA
>OMNZ01012705.1:24287-36520 GCA_900303255.1 Lesueurigobius sanzi | reverse complement strand
TTTTTTACAACCAATATTGCGATTTCGATTTTATTGCGATTTTTTTTCCTCCATTTACCACAATAAATACTAAAAAATTACTTTTTATGAATTAACCATCAATATGAACCTAGACAATGTTATATTGTTCAGAAATTCCAATTTTATTCAGTGAATTGCCCATCCTGTAGGGCTGAACGATTTTAACACAAAATAAATGTAAATATAATTTAGAGCTGGGGAATATGGCCAGCCCATTTTTTTTTTTTAAGCATTTAAAGTGACTGCAGAAATATTGCACTTTTGACCTGGGGGAGTCTGAGTCCTGCAGTTTTATTGTTTTTAATTCAGATTTGATTTCTTTGCATCCGTGTGCATTTTAGAAAATAAATTATATTTTCATCTGGTCCATTAGCTGCCATCTGTGCTTTTATAATTTATTTTTTAGGAGAGAGCAAAAGTGGTATGGCCATAAGACAGTGTCAGTGCCCTCTGCTGGACAGTGTGGAATTTCTTCCTTTTAAAACAATCTTGGCTGCCCCCTAGTGGCTGGACAGAGCATTTTAATAATTCATTTTAAATGTCTTAACTCCTGATAGGAATGGGCTAGAGACTTTCTTTTTTTTTTTCCCTTAAAAATCGCATACCTCCTAATATCGCGATATCATCGCAAATGCGATTAATCGTTTAGCCCTAACGCGTGCCACAGCTGGCACACAGAGGAATTTTCAGTGGCACGCTGACGATGATGCACTAGGGCAGGGGTCGAGAACCAACTCTAGAGCCTATTCTAGCTTGTTTTGGAGGTAGGGGAAACGGGAGCACCCGGAGGAAACCTACACAGACACGGGGAGAACATGCAAACTCCACACAGAAAGGCCTTACCCAGTCCTGGATTTGAACCCAGGACATTCTTGCTATGAGGCAAGAGTGCTAACGACTCTGAAACTGTGCCACCCCCAAAAATTTAAACACTCAAATCAACTGAATTGATGTTAAAAATTAGGTATTATTTGTATATTTTAGGGCTGTGCTCAGTATATTGTATCTGCAATATATCGTTGCAGAGTACTTGACAATATGCATATCGTATTGAGGCACCTGCATCGTAACACGCATTGAAATGAAAAATTATGAAAAAATGAATATGCGTGTTAACTTCTATTTAGTACACCCACAGGATAATCTTTCATAAGTTTCTTTGGAATATGTATTGTGTTATGAGCACTGTACCAGGACCCTGTATTGGGATATGTATTGTATCGTGACTTTGTTAATCAATCAATACCCAGCCCTCGTAGATTTGTGTAGATGATCATTACTGACAGAGCTTGATAAGGACAAATTAATTTGTTAGTCCATAGAGCCACATGTTCAACAATGGTGGGGACATTTTTACAGATGGTTATTGGGTATCATTGGGACTGCCATAGTTTGCTCATTGTTGGATTAAACATATGGCAATAGACAAATCAAGGTGTGGCAATAATTTATTGCATAACAATGTTTTTGTTTACATCTCCAATTTGCATACTGAATACTAATGCAGCAATGGTTCCTGCACTCTTTGGCATCACGCTGTAATAAAAGCCAGTGTGTGGGCCATATGTTGACTTTGTGCTGTCACACTGGAGCAGTAACAGTGGAGGAGGAGGGGGGCTGTGTTCATCAAACCCAACTCCAGACTCCAGCTGTTGCTCCCTGGGCGACTGGCTCAGCGTCTCTCGAACCGACTGAGTTACTGTGCGTCAGCTCATCTGTAGAACTGTAGGCAGCGTTCACTGAGCGGTAACGTGGCTCTGTGTTGTGTGTTCATGGGAGCTGACTACTCTGTTTTACTAACATAGTCTGCACTATCCTAAAACACTTACGACTGGATTGCTTTGTCACAGGTCGTTCTCCCCGAGTAATGTATGTTGGCAGAGTGGTTAGGGTGGTGGGTGCAATCCTCAGCTGCTTATGGAGTTTGCATGTAGGAAAAATACATACTATTTTTTTTTTAATCTTTAAAAAAATCTTTTTACAACGCATCAATGATCTAGAACTAGAGGCAATTTATCATAATTTTAGCAATGAAGAATTATCTGACAAAAAAGCAAAGAAAAGCCCTTCTGCGATATAAACCGGTGTCTCGATGTAAAGGTACAAGGTCATATATACACACTACCAGTCAAAAGTTTGGAAACCCTTTTTATGTATTGTTTTTTTTAATTTATGTTGTTGACAGTGTTGCCACAGTTGCCTGATTACTGTATTTGGAAAGTAACTAAGTTAGATTACAAGTTACTTCATTAGGTACTTTCAGCACCTGCCGACAACGCCTTCAACACACAAATGACAACCGGTTTTGCCAATACTCACTTTAGAAGTGTATTTTAACAGTAACATCAACAATTGTTCAGTCGTCCAAAGAATAAAGCAAATATATATTTTTACTAATGAAAATGACAAAATAGTAACTCACAGTGACTTGGATTGAAGTAACTTAAATCCGATTACCGATGTGGAAATACGTAGTAGTGCGTTACATTACTCCTTACTCATAAAGGGGGTCAAATTAGAATAGTTAGTTACATCACTGGTTGTAGATTCACTGAAGGCATTAATCTACGAATGAACACATGGAGTTATGTAGGACACATAAAAGTCATAATATATATAATGGCCACCCTTTGGTCTTTTTTTTTTTTTTTCTTTGTCATTTTCTCAATGAGTTTCACAATGTAGTGACCTGAAATGTCTGTGAAGTGACAACCATTTCTGGTGACTACATTGTGAATCTCATTGAAAAACAAAATGTGTAAAGCATTAATCTAAACAAAAGGTGGATATTTTGAAGAATTTACTTCATCTTTTTTGTTTACTACATAATTCCTTGGTGTAGGTTCTCAGTCGTACAGGAGTTGTCCATCGTAGGCAACAATTCTTCAGTCTTCATCTGTGCTCTGTAAGTGTAAGACGTTTCGATCTTAGTCCAAAGATCGTCAGCAGCTACTAAAGAGTAATCTGGCAAGAGCCAGATAGACATTGTGTAGCACTCGTAGTTGTGTTCTCCACAATATCAATCTGGGAGCGCTCCAAACGAATCCGTTCGGAGGAACATTCCATAATACTTTGAGTTGATTGGGCCAAGCGACATCTGGTGTCTGTCTGTCAAGGCTTTTTTGTTTTGTTTTAACCAATCAACTGAACATGATGTCATCAGCATGCACTCCAAGTTTCGCTCGTAGTTGTTTGCTAGATAGCGGCTTTTGAGCTTCATATCATAATGTCGTCGAGTGGTTTTTGTGTTTTTTTTGTAGCACGAGTTTGCAGGTTGAAGGCACCTTAACGCACACTACCTTATTTTCGAAACAAATGTTTGTTTTGCTCGGCACCTGCTGCTTTCGTCGCTCCGTCCCTCTGGTGGTCCTGGCTCAAACACTTTAGCGGGCTCGGGACAAGATGGATTCTTGTGTGTTTGTGAAATCACAAATATCACGAGAATTCAGCTTGCAGGCAAGGTTAACTAAAGAGTAGCTTAGAGGTCAACTCCTCCTTCTGGTTCACTCTTATGAGGCCCACGGGCGTGCTCACGTCTTTAGTAGCTGAAGACGATCTTTGGACTAAGATCGAAACGTCCTACACTTCAACTACAGAGTCCAGATGAAGAATTTTTGCCTACATAATTCCTTATGTGTTCATTCATAAATGAATGCCTTCCGTGAGGATCTACAGTGTAAAAAAGTTTTGAAAATAAAGAAAAATACATTTCCAAACTTTCTCTTCAGTAGATACAATGTGGCATGAACCATCAGTGTTGGATACAGTATACATTATAAATCAAAACATCGACCCTAATTTTGTGATTCCTGACCTTTTTTCGCTACTGGTCCAATTTTTTCAGTGGATCGTACACCAATCTTTCTCCAACCTGACAAACCTTTGTGTTTTTAAGAAGAATTAAAGTCATTTTTATTTGAAGTTGATTAAAGGTATATTCAAATTCCACCCCTTCGATACAATTCCATTTACCCAGTTCAGACCGATTTTCTCTGAAGCTCTGTGGAACCTTATAATCAAAATAAAACATTATAAACAACAAAATGCCACTTCAAATTAATAATCAATTCAAACTGCAAGATATCATGTGGCATGCAATGGTTCACATCAAATACAATTAACTTTAAGTCTCTTTTTTTTGTTAAAACGGCCCGTTGTAATGACAGTCAAACCTTAACTTCTGCTGACGACACTCAGCTGTGACTTGACAGAAGCCGCTGGAGAACAAGGGAAAACCAAACGCAGGCCTGTCATGAATATTCACAACAACAGTCGCGGTCTCGGCCGGTGACTGACAGCTGGATGGCGCGCTCTCACTCAGCCGTTTGAACGAGCGGTGTTCCCCAAACCATATGCTCCTGGACATGCACCGTTCTGCCTTGTTTATCATTTCACTGGGAAAAACGGAGAGCAAAAAAAAAAAAACAGAGTGCAGGCTTCACTGGGACTGAATATTCAGAGGAAATGTTAATGCAGCGTTTCATTGAAATTAGGCACGGAGCCAGAGGGAGCCGCTGCCGACGCACCTGTTAGTTTTTGATGACCACCAACACCATTCGACATGACATGAGAATATGCGGAAAATTCAAAGCAATTAAAACTAGTTTAAATGGCGAAAATACAAAACTGTCACATATTCAATCAGCCACGCCTCGCTGAAGTTGGATCTCAGACTATTGTTCCGTAAAGCTGACTGTTATGTGGATTTCTTTGACTTACTTACTCAAATAAAGGCCAAAAATACAACATTTTACATATTCCGAGATCTTTCATTGCCCCAAATCTTATCATGAGACAACTGGAAACGTAATACTGAGCCTAGAAAATAATTGTGTGAGAAACTAAAAGGGGTTAACAGTTAGTCAAAGGTGCACCCTGGCAAAGCCCCATAGTTCCTGTTAGACTTCAATTATCCCCAAAACTAAGAGATAAAAAGTATGAATCGACAATTGGCATTAATATGACTGTTCCCTGCATTTTTTCCATCAAAAATAAGCAACATTTCTATAATTTTACGTACCGCGCCTTCATTTCTTTCAGCCAGTGCAGCTCTCCACTGGCGCTGGGCGATGTGGCCACAAAATCTTCACAATTTTCTTTAGATTAAATCACAATTTTGATTGTTTATATTGTTTTTCAAAGGACTAAAGCCATCTGCTTCTTCTTGCATTTAGACCTGGTGTTGTGGTGGTTTAGTCTTGGTTGAGACCTGTTCTAGTCCAAGTTTCAGTCCTTACAGAGTTTTGACATGCTTCCCTCATGGTTTAGTCCTGGTTTAACCCTGGTTCAGTCAGTGATATTGTCCAAGTTTAGACCTGATTTAGACCCATTTTTCTCTTGGTTTACTTCTGATTAAGTCCTTGGTTTTAGACCTGGTTTAGTACTGGTTTAGTCCAGGGTAATCATCGTTTCATTCTGTCTCTGGTTTACTGGTCCTTTTTAAGTTTAGTCCTGGTTTAGACCCTGATTTCAGTCTCTGCTTTAGTCCGGTTTACTTCTTGGTTTAGTCCAGATTGAGTCCACGATATTGTCAGATTTTAGAGCTGGTTCAGACCTACTTTTCTCCTGGTTTAGTTCTGGTTTAATCCTGATCCTCATGGGGATCAGTTTGATTACATTTTTATCATCATATCTCACAGCCCTCCTCTCTACCCTTTAATGTTATTCTAGAACTTAAGAGTTTGTCCCATGTGGTGTTAAACATTTTGATGTTCAATCTTTCTGTCACTCTTTTTTGCATCAGAGATGATTGTTCTTAGACTAATATATTTCTGAATGTGAATGCTGTTTAGGCGCGACAGTTGTTGACACAAATAGCTTTTAGTAACACCAGTCGAAGCTTAATTGGGCTGACGGTAATGAGCTGAACCATAAATGAATGTGAGGAATGTCTTTTTTTTTGTGAACTGAGAAAAAAGTTGTCAGAAATATAATATGTTCGGTTAATCAACACCTCGACAGTCGACACATGGTGCTTTGTATCGAGGTGAAATGTTAACGACACAAAAATGTACCTATTTTCAGATCAAAGGAGCACCCTTTTAAAACATTAGGGCTTGTTAATGTTCTCATATTAGTTAATGGCATCTGGGTTTATGTTGTATATTATTTCTTCCTCTCTGGACTGCACTTTTTTTTTTTTTAAATCAGTGACAAACACGGGGATATGTGGCAGACAGAGGAGGAAGGAGACGTGTAGCTTTAGTGCAGATTTCCCCGTAGACCGCAGAACCAGTCACACGGCTCTCTCACTTAATTGCACCTCACTGTTGGGTTATTTTCTCACATACAGAAATGGCACTGGACTTGATTTCCTCTTAACAGCCCCTTCAGTCTGCCACTTTCTGCAGACGTGGCTATATCAAACTATAATTAATTCTGTGGTGCCAATGCTCAAAGGTAATGATGGCGTGCAACATGCGCCACACAGGCCAGAAAAAAGCATCCATACATGCAAATGGCTTGTTCAGGTTGATCCATAGTGGCGGAGCACAGAGATGCAGCGGCTCAGGACCTACCCCCATCTGATTTATATAATTTCATTGTATAACTTGCACTTTACCTGACTGATCTTTAGTCATGTTGTCTCAAGCTGTCACGGTTATTATTTTTATGGTCATGAGCACCAAAACTGCAGAAATGGGCATTGGCGCTGCAGTATGAACCAGCATGTTTTTGGAGGTAGGGCAAACCGGAGCACCCGGAGGAAACCTATGCAGACACGGGGAGAACATGCAAACCCCACACAGAAAGGTCCTGCCCGGCCTGGGAACCGAACCCAGGACCTTCTTATTGCGAGGCAAGGGCGCTAACCACTGGGCCACCGTGCCAGAGTTGTGGCAAAGTTGTGGCTATGAATTACTATAATCAACCTAAAACATGCACAATAGGCTAACCCTCTTCCTAACCAAAATCATAGCTTTAGATCTGGAGATGGGTCGCTGCTCTGTGGTCGCTCACTGCTCCAGGTTTCCCTCAGGCACTGATTGAGTGACTCACATGATAAGGACAAATCCCACTGTAGGAGACATTGAACATTTGCAAATGGAAGTAAATACAATTTCTTTCAAGTCAAATGCAAGTCCACAGCAGTTTGTAGCCGGTGCACATTTCACTAAATGAGATGCTCATTATACAAAGCACTATCCTGCGAACACATTTATATTCAAAGGTTTACCCATAAGGCTGTGTGGACATGCATCCACATGCACCAAACCTCTCTCTTGTTACAGAGATAGTGTTATTGATGCAATGGGTCACATTGCAATTTAGAGGCAATTAAAAGGTAATGAATGTGCTCAAATGAAACCTATGTCTGGAGGGCATTCACCGTGTGGGAGTCTGTTTCCTGGACACAAGAGTAAAACATGTTTTGGACAAAGTGCCTTTGATGTAATCCAAATTCATAGCTCTTCATTCTCCTCTATGTGAAACTGTTGCTGAGTCCTTGGGCAAGACACCCACCTTGCCTGTGTGGATGTAGTCTGTGAATGTGGTTGGTGGTGGTCGGCGGGGCTCCCATCATCACCAAGTGGAAAAAATAATCACCACAGTGTTGCACTTTAAGAAACTTGTCAACACAGACTTTTAAAGCACAATACAAGCCCATTGTTATTATTCAGTAATAGAGGTGGGAAATACTGTACTTCAAGTCAATAAATTAACAAAAATCACTAAAAATAAAATGTACTTATATGTGATGTGTAATCGCTCAAAAAAGTATAATGTTCTTTATTCTGCAGTTTATTCAAGATAATTATCCTTTTGATGACAGCGATCTAAATCTGCTGAATTTTACATATTTTTGATGGTTTTCAAAAATATCGTTTGATTATCGTTGTCGACACAGTCCTGCAAAACATCGAGATATTCAGGTTTTCTGTCCCCCTTGATTATCCTGGTTGCTACAAGTGTCCTTCATTCTGTTTTGTAATCTTAAAACTTAAAATCTTTTCAATAACCTTTTTCACTTTCCATTGTTCTGGCACAGACACATCAAATTTATTTAAACAAAGACTAAATCGTTTTCTAAATCATGTTTCCTTTTCCATTCAGTATCATTTGAAGGTCTTATTAAAAAGAAAATGAAAACTTATTGAAACTAATCATGAGCAGCCTAGTTTGTAGTTTTCCAAATGGCAAATAGTCAAAAGAATGACTAGTCCAAATAGTCCAAAATGCCTTTTCCTTCTTCTTCTTCTAATCTGCACATTACTTGAACTAACGCAAAGTCTGAAAAACCTGCTATTAAACATAAGGCTATGAATAGTTGCCGACTGTTGGATGGTGCCTTTTCCGCGACACAATGCCTGCCACATGAAGGAGGAAGTGTATAGCCGCCGTTGTCGTTATCCCTCTCATTAGCCGTCCCTCACCCCACAAACCCAACCGGATATTACTGCCTATAAGTGCTCTCCTAGGTGTTTTTAATTAGTGAGGAACGCTCGTTATGTGAGGCAGATGGTACAATCCGCCGTCTTTTGTTAAAGTCGCGCTAATTGAGATTCTCGGCGAAGGAGCGTCCGACCTGCATGCCTAATAAGTACGGCGAAGCTTCCCGTTTCCACACCACAGCGCTCACCTTGAAACTCGGCGCGTCAGATCTGTGAGACTCTCTTGTTCTGCAGCTGTTTGTTTGTCGCGGGCGGGTGCGAAGAGGTGAAGGTGCTTAATGCTCGTCCCTCGTGGTTTATTAAATACACACTGTGCTCAGGAACATGTTGTTGTTTGACTCTCGAGCTCAAGTGCCGGTATCTAGCTTGTAAATATCCCTCCAGTATCAATGTAGCAACCTCTATTCTCCTCTGGGACATTCCATTTGACCTTATATTTTGCCCTTGAAGTCTATCTTTCAAAACTTTTTATTTGTAGTGTTGCTGGACCAAACTGTCTGGCTCAGTGGTTCTCAACTGGTGCGGCATCCAATTAGGGCTGGGCGATATGATGATAAAAATCGAATCGTGATCTGATCTGCATAGCGGTCTGCTTTATTGGGAACATCGTCAAATCGTGTTTGTTTTTTTTAACGCAGCTCTGAGCTCAAATACTAACACTTTTTCCACTCTTCTACTGTCAGGATTAAACCATGACTAAACCAAGAGAAAACTAGGTCTAAACCAGGACTAAACCAGGAGAAAACTAGGTCTACACCAGGAGAAAACTAGGTCTACACACCAGGAAAAAAACTAGGTCTAAACCAGGACTAGGTGGATGAACGTTCTCCTCGTGTCTGTGTCTCTCAGGTTTCTCACCTCAGCTCAGCCTATACCGTGCGTCCTGCATCACATCCCCGGCAGGAGGAGTGTCCCTGGGCCAATGTCCCCCACCTCTGGTCTCTTGGCCTCCGTTCGCGCACCTCTGTTGCCGTTGTCCCCACCTTCTCCATGTGCCACACATCACCGTCACGTTGCCACTGCGGTGACCTGTGCCTCCTTCCGTGCTGATTACTGGGCTCAGGCTGCATTGGTTGGTAGCAGGGAGTTTCAGTATTGGCGGTAGAGGGCAGCATTACGTAACCCAGCGTACAGCCTGCCGGAATACTACCCGAAGAAGAAAAAAACATGGTGGTGGGCAAAGTATAATTTTGGACTTCCAAACATGGATATATCTTCCAAACGGCGATGACATGCCATGAAATATACCCTTTCCCACTTAACGATTGAAGGAGAACGTAAGTGCGTTAGTGACACTTCTGTAGACTGCACGGTGTGTCTGAAAAAAGTTTAGCAACACCCAGCCCCGCCCACTTTTAACTGTATTTTATATACTGTATATAGGTATAGATGGTTTGCACATCATGCTGGGGATGGTGGTGCTAACAAGGAGGTGGCAGGCTGGAACACAGCCTTCTACAGTGTCACTCACTGGTATATATTTTAAGGAATATTCAATGAAGAAATGTGCTAATTTAATTTAATGGATTTGTCATGGATAGTCATTGGCAGTTATCAGTGGTTTGATAATTGTTTGATGTTTGAGATTTATTTGCTTGATTGACATTTTGTATTTTTATTGTTTAGTTTTTATTACCCATTTAAATTCGTGATGTGTTTTTTTTTATGTTCAGCGCTGTGTAAAAGGCGCTCCACAAATAAATGTTGATTGATTGATTGATTGACATACAGAAAAGCTGGCCACACACTACAGGATTTTAAATCTTTTGAGATTTAAAATCTGTGCACAGTCCACACACACTTCATATTTTTTCATGTTTGTGTAAGCTCTTCAATTTTCAATCGTAAAACAGTAATTGTTTGTGCTATATTGTGTTTTATTGTACCATTTCAGCTTCCTCAATTCAGTGAATAGTTGCTGACTTTTAACATTTTGGTGGATTTTGCTTTTGGCACAGCATTAAAATAAGATGTGTCAACACAAACAAGACAGTAATAATGCCCCATCTACACATAACCTGCTTTCTTTGTTTGCATGTACAATACATCAAATCCTTTAAACTGAATGATTAGTTTATCTATGCTCATTGTTTGAGCATGAAAAAACTTGTCATTAGTTGTTAGGCCTTCGGGTTCGATTCCCGGCCCGTGCGGCCTTTCTGTGTGGAGTTTGCATGTTTCTCCCCGTGTATGGATGGGTTTCCTCCAGGTGCTCCGGTTTCCCCCATCAACCCAAAACATGCACATTAGGTTAAATCCTCCAGCAGGTGATTCTGACCATAAAACCTGGCTCCACATCTGGAGATGGGTCCCCGAGCGCCGTTAACACGGCTGCCCACTGCTCCTGACGGATTGTCCCAGCGGCATCGAAGGATGGGTCAAATGCAGAGAATGAATTTCCCTACGGGGATTAATAAAGTATACCTTCTACCTTCTTTGATTGTGTGATTTAAAACAACACTCAAGTCTCCATCCATTCATTAAATTTGCACTTATCCAGGTCACTGATCTGCTCCCACACACTGGCTTTTGGCCGCTACTGTCTACAGATAGGAGCTCCTCTCCGCTGTTCCCACTCGTCGCCTTAATCTTATCAGAGACCTACTTAAAAACAAAAAAATATTCGAAAAGGTTAAAGAACTAAAAAGTAACTTACCAAAGAGTTCTGTGATAATGGACATAGGAACAAAATCCAAAAATAACAAAAGAGAATGAGACTGAGAAGAAAAGACCAGTTAAGGAAGTACACTGTTCATAGTTGAGTCTGTACTTTTGAAACCTTTCAGCGTAATATGTATCAATCCATTTTAAACAAAGTAAATTATGAAATTCATTACTAATGCTTAACTTTTGCACATTTTAAGTTACGTTTTTGTGACATTGTGTTTTTTTTTTTGACTGTTAGCAGTCAGATGAAAGACCTCAGTGATTTTGAAAAATATTCTGCCTTTTTGTGCTATATGGATATTACGTCACTTAATACTGTGATTTGCTGTTATATTCTGTGCAGTCTTACATTAAACCCTTGCAATGTCTGAAATGATAGTGATGTTCCAATTGACAACTTCCTCTTTTAAAACAGGTGATAAAGTTGATCGATTATAAAATTCATTATTAAAATACACTCCCAGATAAAAAGAAAGTCGCCACAAAAAGGCCACATGCTAAAATATCTTGTTGAACCGCCTTTAGCTTTGATTACATCACACATGGGCTGTGACATTGTTGCAATAAGCTTCTCCGAGGTCGAAAGATATATTTCCATCCAGTGCATACATTTATTACCAAACTCCTAAATTGATAATGGAGTGGCCGACCGATCTCATGCTTCCTGCACCACTTCCACTTTCACAATCTAGGCGTCTTTCGACAGGGACGGAACGGGACAGAGCGGAGCGGTTTGAGAGTGTCTCCACAGCCTTTAACGAACCGTCCCGCTCCCAAAGGGGGGGGGTCCAAGCTGCTCCCAACTCTACCCACTTCAGGACTAGGGTCAGGGGCACTTTGCAGATAAGACCGGTTCGGAAGGGGCGAGGGGGGAAGCTCTCGTTACGCACGTAGGATGTAGGATTTAGATAAAGAAAACACATTTGACCAAATACTACACACCTAAAAGTAGGGATGTAACGATATTGACGCTATCGCGATATCACGGTAGTAAAAGTGCCTCGATATCGTCGTGGTCGTGCTACGGTATTAAAAGGACAGATATCCGTCAAAAAACAACAAAAAGAACCCGCCACCTGCGTAAAAACGCATTATGAACTACATAGACCATGATCCTTTGCACTGGGTCGTCACAAGAAGCGCCGTGGAAAA